>MU782984.1:0-64786 GCA_026770625.1 Nicotiana glauca | reverse complement strand
TATATATATATATATATATATATATATATATATAGTTGTATAAAAATATATATATATAAATGTATAAGCACAGTAGTAAAAATGTTAGTGATACACCATGTATATAGGTGAAGAAAAAGAAAATGTGAGAAATCCACCAAATACCTGTAAATAATATATCACCTTGCATAAAATAATGTATAAGATGTGTTTATACACTATTGTACATTACTTATTCAATATTATACACTATTATATACTATTATACAAATGAATCCTAGTAATGGAGCTTTACTGGTTCTTCTTCTTCTTTGAGCATCTTCTGAAATTCAACTCAAATCTACCTTAAATCTGCTCCAAATCACTTTAAATTTGAGTTTTGAACTTCCCTTGACGATCCCAGTCAATTGAGCCAACACCCAATCCAAACAACTAATAAAATCGAAAAAATCAATTCTGAAATTCAACTCAAATCTACCTCAAATTTGCTCCAAATTTGAGTTTTAAACTTCCCTTGACGATCCCAATCAATTGAGCACAGTAGTGAAAATGCTAGTGATATACCATGTATATAGATGTAGCAATTTAAGAAGAAGAAGAAGAAGAAGAAGAAGAAGAAGAAGAAGAAGAAGAAGAAGAAGAAGAAGAAGAAGAAAATGTGAGAAATCCACCAAATACCTGTAAATAATATATCACCCTTGTATAAAATAATGTATAAGATGTGTTTATACACTATTATACATTACTTATATAATATTATACACTATTATATACTATTATACAAATGAATCATATTAATGGAGCTTTACTGGTTCTTCTTCTTTTTTGAGCATCTTCTGAAATTCAACTCAAATCTACCTCAAATCTGCTCCAAATCACTTCAAATTTGAGTTTTGAACTTCCCTTGACGATCCCAGTCAATTGGGCCAACACCCAATCCAAACAACTAACAAAATCGAAAAAATCAATTCTGAAATTCAACTCAAATCTACCTCAAATCTGCTCCAAATTTGAGTTTTGAACTTCCTTTGACGATCCCAATCAATTGAGCCAACATCCAATCCAAACAACTAACAAAATCGAAAAATTTAATTTCTAAAATTGAAGCTTCGAATGACTTTTAATGATGACTCTAAAAATAATAATTCTCTTAAGTGGTATTTTTTCTTCTCCTCTTAATAGTGACTATCAACTTTGTATGGAAGGAGAATTGAAGAATATATATAATGATAGAGAAATTTTGGGGTGCAAAGTCGTGAAAGGGGAAGAAGAAGAACGAAGAAAAGAAAAAAAAATAAGGTGGGCTAATTGGTAAAAAATAATTTTTAGATTATGTACAACCTGGACCATATTAGGTAAGGACTTCAAACGTGGGCCATTTTTTGATGGACTGTTGGGCCAAGTGATAAGGAACGTAATTTTCCCTATATTTATTCCTAATTTGTCCTCACTTCTCTTACAGAATCAATAACTAGTCTCTTGACATATGTTCTGTACTTATATCCAATTTGACATTAGAAAATTAGCTATCTAAATAAAAAATCATTAAAATAGAATAAAAGTACATAAAAATTTATCGTTATTGCTAATTTCTATGATCCCTAATTAATGATGTTGCATAAGGTTGAATAGGAAAGAAATAAAGGTACAAGCCTCAAAATATCAATTAGCACGATGAGAAATCAAGAAGGGAAGTGTTCCTAACAGTCTTGTAGCCTCTCGAAGATAAATACAGACGTCTCGATACCGATCCACTAGACTCTACTAGACTCGCTCATGACTTGCGAGACCTAAGTGAATCTAGTGCTCTAATACCATGTTATCAGGATCCAAAATCTGTTAAAGGTCGTGATGGTGCCGGACACCACTGTCAGGCAAGCAAGCACTAAATAGTTGATTAACTTCTCATTTTTGTATTTTTGAGATCATAAATTTTCTTCAACTTAACTAGTAAAAGATGAACTTTACAGAATAATAATAATATTTTCCAATTTCAATACTGACTATCCCATCATCATCCTAGAACTCGATGTCACAAATGCATGAGCATTTACTAGGAATTAAAATAAAATACAATAACTGTCCGAAATATAAATTTGGACAGAAAAGAGAAAAATACAAGTACTCTGAAGGATACTCTGCTGGCTGTGGATCGTCTCATAAGATGCAACTCACTTAAGTCCCAATATCAGCCGCGCAGATGCGCCCACAAGGCTACTAGACGTACATGTTCATGTACAACAAAATGTACATCAAATGTAGTATGAGTACGTAAACAATGCGTACCCAGTAAGTATCCACGTGGCGTTGTTCTTAACTCAACAAGGGGGTAAATATATGACCTTTATTTAGATGTTTATCCATTACTATTTTTGTTTGTTTCTATTTTTATCCGTATTTAGATTGTAGAAATTGGGATTTTGGGCCCCCATGCTGAAAAATGATAAATTCTTGATTTGAGAGTCGATTCATGGACGAAATTGGATGAATTTCTGAATGTAGACCATATGAGTTATGAATAATATTTACTTTTAATAATTTTTAGAATACGGGCACGTGGGCTTGAGGGTTGACTTTATTGACTTTTCGAGCGGAGTTGGGAGTTGTTACAAATTAATTTATTATGAGTATTAGAGTATATTTTTATTGTTTGCACAATGCTTGACTAGTTTTGGAGCGACGAACACCGATTTGAAGTGTTAGAGCGATGTTGGAGCCGGTTAAGGAACTTCGGAGCGAGGTAAGTCTCCTTTATAACCTTGTAAAAGGGAATTTACCACATAGGTGAAATGATTCGATTTGTGCTTCTATTTGTGGGGGCTACGTACGCACGAGGTGAAGAGAGTCCGTACGTAACTACTATCTGTTTATGTCCGGGTAGTTTTAGGTTTACACCATGCTTGGTGGACACCGTTACTTGATTATATTTTCTAATTATATCAAATGGAATTTAGTCGGGGATTTTTAAGGATTTAAAAGTTTCAAGTTGAATTGTCTTTATTTTGAAAAGAATCAAGAAATGGTTAGGATTTAATGATAAATATATATTTGACCGCGTCGCAAGTATGATCCGCGAGCGAAAAAAATCCTTAAAATTATATTTGACCGCATCGCATGTATGATCCGCAAGAGGGGTAATTCCTTAAAATTTATATCTAACCGCATCGCATGTATAATTCACGAGCGGGGTAAATAGATGCATCTATGGTTCTCGCTGTTTGACCCTCGACAATGCACAATTTAAATATTATGTTAGATCGGGTTGTACGATATCGGCATGACATGTGCACGACTTAATTGACTGCTTTGAAATATTTTATAACTGATGTGGCCTCATTGGCCGGTGATATAAATAGTTAAAAGATGAAAATAAATTTGAAAATCTCCTATTAACAAAAGACTTGTTTGCCTACTTCATGTTATTGAGTTTACAGTCGCCTTAAAGAAATTCATAATTTATCATATTATTGGTATATTATTGTTGGTCATAGTAAGTATCGGAGTCGACCTCTCGTCACTACTTCGTTGAGATTCTCCCGAGCTCTCAATCGATTTTCAAACTTATGAAATTAAACCCTCGAAATTTGCTATTTCTGTCCAGACATTCCCGCTTCTGCGGACTAGGGACCGCTTCTGCGGTCCCGTATATGCGGACAAAGTGCCGCTTTTGCGGCTTCCACTTACCATCCCATTTTCCGCTTCTGTGGCCTATGGATCGCTAAAGCGATACCACTTATGCGTAAATTTGTCCGCTTCTGCGGACCTGACCTTGAGCCCACGCCTCGCTTCTGCGGCTGCCTAGCCGCTTCTGCGGCTCCCAACCCGCAGAAGCAAAAAATACCAGAAGCCTGCTGCAAATTTTTTCCTCCAACTCCATAACTTGCCCGTCGAGCATCCGAAACACACCCGAGGCCCCCGGGACCTCAACCAAAAGCACCAATACCACCTAATACCTCATTCAAACTTGTAACAATTCTTAAAACACCTAAAATAATACTGGAAATCCAATTAAATCAAAGATTCAAGCTTAAGAACTTTAAATTCCAACAAAACACACTTCCGATCAAAAACCTAACCAAAACTCGCCTGAATGACCTGAAATTTTGCACACGCATCCCAAATGACATGGCGGAGCTACTACAACTTTCGGAATTCCAATCCGACCCTCAGATCAAAAACTCACTATCGGACCGGAAGCTTCAAAAATTCAAACTTCGGCACTTCAAGCCTAAATGAGCTACGCGCCTCCAAAATACATTCTGAACGCGCTCCCAACCCCAAAATCACCTAACGGAGCTAACGGAACTATCGGATTTCCGTTCCGAGGTTGTCTTCACATTGTTCCAGTTTCGAACTATTTTTCAACTCTTAAGCTCTCATTTAGGGACTAAGTGTCCCAGAACACTCTGAATCCTAATACCGAACGTCCTGGTAAACCAAAATAGCAAAAATGAACTTAGTGGAAGCGGTTAATGGGGGATCGGGGCGTAAATTCCAAAAACAACCGACCGGATCGTTACAAAGTGTGAAATGAAATATGGATTTTAAATATGGCTTCTACATACTCAGGTTCATTAGTTTAGTTTTAGTCTTTTATGGTTTTGAAATTAATTGATGCATTGTATATTCAAAATAAGAGTTTTAGTCAGTTTGCATTTGGTATGAAGTTAGCAAAGCACTCGTAGCTAAATTCTATTTGTTCTTGAGATTCTTACTATTATTGTTAGTTTTGGACTGTTAAGAAAGGAAACTTGATGTGAATATTGATCATTAGCTAGATTCTGTGATTAAGCAATGTTAGCTAAAGATTGTGGTGTTAGATCTCTTGTTTCTTTGCAACTCATTTAAATATTGTGGCATAATGATGGGTCCATGACTTCATATTACTGTACGATAGATTAAGCTATATTAGGGGCCAGATGCTATGAGAAGTCGTTGAATGTTCTATTTTGAAAATTAACTGCTGGTTTGAAGTCGTCTGGGAATGAGGAGTTAAGGCAAGGAAAATGGGATATAGAGAAACATATGTTAATTCATGTATGTTAAATGTGGGAATCTTGCTAGTGCATAGTTTATTGGTTAAACTGATTGGATATGGGAATTATAACAGCAACCTGGAAAACTCAATTGAATGATACTTGAATCATATGTGTTTTGTTATTTCGAGTAATTGATGGTTTGTTTGTTCATAACGCTGAAGTTCAGTGGGTTTATCTTTGGGCCGTGACTTTGCAATGGCCAATCGAAGCCTAGTTTATATGCTCGAATAATTTTGACTTCGTTCAGACTTGAAGTTGAGTCTGCTATCACGCAAAGCTTGGGCTCACCCCAGGCCCAAGCCTGAAGTCATTTGCAAGCAAGGCTTTGTTCATCGTGTTTAGGCATGCATTTCTTTTCTGTTACCAAGTTATCTTGATTGGAGATTGCTGTAGGCCCAATTTATCTCTGGAACAGCTTGACTTTATAAGCCTACAACTGAATTCCCCTTTAAGTTTAAATGTCTCGCTTTAGAATAAAAACATAGAAATCCCCATTAGCCTTTATTAGTAATTAATCAATTAATTGAGTCAACTTGGGAAGTATTTCCTTAAAAATAAATCGAGGCATGTCGTGCCCAATAACACCTTAAATTGCATGGCCCTCACTTAATTAGTATTTTAACCCTTAGAATTCGAGGCGCACCATTTAGCGAATTTTCCATGGCCCCTCACAAATTTAAAAATGCGTAGTTGTTTTAGGCGCGTAATTAAAATTACTTTCCTAAACTGGGGTGTGCATTTTATGTGACCCAAGTCCAAATCTTAACAATGTTAAATAAAATATTTCTCGGACTGCGGGTGCTTTTCATGTGACATGGTCCAAAGACGTGTTTTAGATGACGTTGAAATCTTCATTGAAATAATTAAAAAGCGGTGTAAAGTTAAAATGCACATAGGTTCAAAAGTGTTTTAAAATCAGATAAATAGGAAAATAATAACAGTTGAGCGACCGTTCTAGTACCACGAAACTCGAAAATACCTAACACCTTCTCCCGGTTTAACAGAATTTCTTACCCGGATTTCTGTGTTCGCGGACTGTAAAACAGAGTCAATCTTTTTCTCGATTCGGAATTTGAACCGGTGCCTTGGGACACCATAAAATTATCCCAAGTGGCAACTCTGAATCTTTAAATAAATAATCCTATTTCGACTGTCACTTTAAATTGGAAAAAACTCCCTTATACCCTTCCCGGGGATTTAGGAAAAATGAGGTGTGACAGTTCTGTCCACTCTGCTGGGAAAAAGAACCCAGAACATCTAGTTCAGGGTTTAGAATTCGAGCTTAGATAAATTGTTAAATTTGGCTTTAATTATTATCTAATTTTATTTGCATGATTGAGCCTAATGTGCTAAATGTAGCTTTCTACCGCTTTAATATTGGTGAACTGTATATAAATTTTTACGAATCCCTCCTCTCTTTGAGTCTTCTAAATCATTTGAGAAGGATGCACTTCGTGTAGCTTCTCTTCTGTTAGAGTAAATTCCCAAATTTAGAATGAGGTTTGGACAAGTTGCAAAGCTGGCGAAACTTCTATATTCCCGATACGCTGCCTCCCCCCTCCCCCCCGCCCCCCGGCTCGAGTTGTCCTCTCGGGTAAGCCCGATCTAGAACAATAAACCAAGGTTTTAAACCTAGTATAATAAAGCCACATGCCGGATTCCTAGTAGGCACATTTGTTTCCATCAACACAGGGGTTGGTCTGTCTAGGACACGTGTACCCAAAATGAAAAGACCATCCTGGTACATCCTACTTGCTACTTGTGTATCTATTTGCTTCGGATTTGCTTGTTGACCAGCTTATGAATAATTAGAGGAGAGTTGGAAAATAAAAGTCAATGTGAGGGCTAAGAGAGAGAATTATTTGTTTTTGAAAAAATTAGTATCCCAAAAATATACTGAAACTCTACCGAAATTCTGAAAAAAAAAAATTCTATTTTCATTTAAAAAAAAAGAAAAATAGTTGGTTTTTGTTTTGTCAAAATTGCCCAAACTACGCCAGTTTGATTCTCACCGGATGTGGGATACGTAGGCAACTCCCATCGGGTCTAACTTCCTTTTTTACAAAAATAGCCCAAAAAGAACAAAAATTTTATTTTTATTGTAAATAAGTAAGGTGGTGCCATTCTTGTCAAAAATAGCCGAATGTCCCCAAAAGGGCACCGGAAGGCCGTTTTTGCAAGAACAGCCACATTTGATCATTTTTCAAGGTTTTTGCCGATTAGCAAATATAGCCTTAAAATCTTCTTCCTCGAAGTGTTGAAAGGCCGTATTGGCAAAGCCGGATATTTTTATGAAAATTTTGAAAAAATAGTGATAACTTTTTCTTGAGTCAAAATGGGTCATAATTTTTCTCCTAATTAAAATAACCCTAACAAATGTGCAGGATGAGCACAGATGAAGATGAACCATTCTCAACTCTTAAAGAGATTCCCTTACAGCTCCACATGTGGTGGAACAATTTAGGGAAAGACAGTAGAGGAACTGTGTTCAAATTTTCCGGTGGCCTTACCGAACTTTTGAACATTAAACCAAGATTGTACATGATTGAAGCCTTGATACCATTTTGGGATCCGACTCGCAATGTGTTCCGCTTTTCTGACTTCGAGCTCACACCCACGCTAGAGGAAATTATGAGTTATGCCGGCCTCAATGGAAACCTTAGAAGTCTTTACCCTATGTCACCAAGACCGGTATCTCCTCACAAATTTCTCGACATGTTGAGTATTAGCTGGGACGTTCAGGATGGGAGTTTGTTTGAAGGGTATTGCACTTTCCAGTTCTTGTATCATCGCTATGGTAAACCCCAAGGCTTCGAAGCACCGAATACTGGTTTGACTCATGCCGGAAATAAAGATAAGTGGGAGGCAAGGAGAGGCTTGGTTTTTATAATAGCATTCTTGGTACTGTAATCTGTCCGCGAGACGATGGCAATATAGAATTGGGCCTCGTGAGAATGGTTGATGTTGCAATCAAGATAGCTAATGGCACCTTGGTTCCCTTAATCTTGTCTGAGATTTACCGAGCTCTGACCATTTGTCGGGAAAGGGGAAAGTTCTTCCAAGGCTGCAATTTACTACTATAGTTGTAGATACAGGAACATCTTTGCCACCATGTCGGGTATATGAACCACGGTATGACCGGTTTGAAATGCATCGAAGAATTTGAAAGTCGAGTGGTGGGTATTGCCTTTCCTGAGGGTACTGAGGCTTGGTTTGCACTCTTGAGTTCTTTGACTGCCGATAAAATTGAGTGGGCGTTCGAATGGCTTCCTGCCACCGAAGCAGTATACATGTCATCCAAAATGTGTTATCTCCTCCTTATGGGCATCCGGAGCATCCAGTCGTATGCTCCTCACAGGGTATTGCGCTAACTAGGCAGATTCCAAACCATTCCTCATGGTGAGGATTTGAGTAGACATGTCATAGAATTGGGACCAAAGGCCACATTTTCGGAAGGAAGAGTTCGCCCGGTGTGGAATCAACGTAGATTTCTTGAACCTAAGACCATGGTTCGGGATTTAGCTAGAGGTGAGGTAGACCCCAAGTACGTTATTTGGTTTGGCAAAAGGTTTCAGATTCCTGAGAGAACTACTAAGAGAGCTCAAGTGGCAACTCTGAATCTTTAAATAAATAATCCTGTTTCGATTGTCACTTTAAATTGGAAAAAACTCCCTTATACCCTTCCGAGGAGTGTAGGAAAAAGGAGGTGTGACAGCTCTGGCGACTCTGCTGGGGAAAAGAATCCAGAACATCTAGTTCAGGGTTCAGAATTCGAGCTTAGATAAATTGTTATGTTTGGATTTAATTATTATCTAATTTTATTTACATGATTGAGCCTAATGTGCTAAATGTTGCTTTCTACCGCTTTGATATTGGTGAACTGTATATAAATTGTTACGAATCCCTCCTTTCTTTGAGTCTTCTAAATCATTTGAGAAGGATGCACTTCGTGCTTCTCTTCTATTAGAGTCAATTCCCAAATTTAGAACGAGGTTTGCACAAGTTGCAAAGCTGGTGAAGCTTCTGTATTCCTGGTATGCTGGCCCCGTCGGCTCAAGTTGTCCGCTCGGGTAAGCCAGGACTAGAACAATAAACTCAGGTTTTAAACCAAGTATAACAAAGCCACATGCCGGATCCCTAGTAGGCACGTTTGTTTCCATCAACACAGGGGTTGGGTCTGTCTAGGACAGGTGTACCCAAAATGAAAAGACCATCCTGATGTATCCTACTTGCTACTTGTGCATTTATTTGCTTTGGATTTGCATGTTGACCGGCTTATGAATAATTAGAGGAGAGTTGGACAAGAAAAGTCAATGTGAGGGCTAAGAGAGATAATTATTTGTTTTTGAAAAAATCAGTGTCCTAAAAATATACTGAAACTCTGCCGAAATTATGAAAAAAATTATCTATTTTCTTTTAAAAAAGAAAAATAGTTGGTTTTGTTTTGTCAAAACTGTCCGAACTACACCAGTTTGATTCTCACCGGATGGGATATGTAGGCAACCCCTATCGGGTCCAACTTTCTTTTTTGCAAAATAGCCCAAAAAGAACAAAAAATTTATTTTTATTTTAAATAAGTAAGGTGATGTCGTTCTTGTCAAAAATAGTCGAATGTCCCCAAAAGGGCGCCGGAAGGCCGTTTTTGCAAGAATAGCCACCTTTGGTCATTTTTCAAGGTTTTTGCCAGTTAGCAAACACAGCCTTAAAATCTTCTTCCTCGAAGTGCTGAAAGGCCGTATTGGCAAAGTCGAATATTTTTATGAAAATTTTGAAAAAATAGTGATAAATTTTTCTTGATTCAAAATGAGTCATAATTTTTCTCCTAATTAAAATCACCGTAATAAATATGGAGGATGAGCACAGATGAAAATGAACCCTTCTTAGCTCTTAATGAGATCCCCTTACAGCTCCACATGTGGTGGAATGATTTAGGGAATGATAGTAGAGGAACTGTGGTCAAAGTTTTGGGTGGCCTTACCGGACTTTTGAACATCAAAACAAGATTGGACATGATTGAAGCCTTGATACCATTTTGGGATCCGACTCGCAATGTGTTCCGATTTTCTGACTTCGAGCTCACACCCACAGTAGAGGAAATTGCAGGTTACGCCGGCCTTAATGGAAACCTTAGAAGTCATTACCCTGTGTCACCAAGACCGGTATCTCCCCACAAATTTCTTGACATGTTGAGTATTAGCTAGGACGTTCAGGATGGGAGTTTGTTTGAAGGGTATTGCACTTTCCGGTTCTTGTATCATCGCTATGGTAAAACCCAAGGCTTCGAAGCACCGAACACTGGTTTGACTCAAGCTAGAAATAAAGATAATTGGGAGGCATGATAAGGTTTGGTTTTTATAATAGCATTCTTGGGTACTGTAATCTGTCCGCGAGATGATGGCAATATAGAATTGGGCCTCGTGGGAATGGTTGATGTTGCAATTAAGAGAGCTAATGGTACCTTGGTTCCCTTATTTTACTGAGCTCTGACCATTTATCGAGAAGGGGGAAAGTTATTCCAAGGCTGCAATTTACTACTACAATTGTGGATACAGGAACATCTTTGCCACTGTGTCGGGTATATGAACCATGGTATGAACGGTTTGAAATGCATCGAAGAATTTGAAAGTCGAGTGGTGGGTATTGCCTTTCCCGAGGGTACTGAGGCTTGGTTTGCACTCTTGAGTTCTTTGACTGTCGATAAAATTGAGTGGGTGTTCAGATGGCTTCCTGTTACCGAAGTAGTATATATGTTAGCCGAAGTACGTTATCTCCTCCTTATGGGCATCCGGAGCATCCAGCCGTATGCTCCTCACAGGGTGTTGTGCCAACTGGGCAGATTCCAAACCATTCCCCATGACAAGGATTTGAGTAGACATGTCATAAAATTGGGCCCGAAGGCCACATTTTCAAAAGGAAGAGTTCGCCAGGTGTGGAATCAATGTAGATTTCTTGAACCTAAGACCATGGTCCGGGATTTATTTAGAGGTGAGGTAGACCCCAAGTACGTTATTTGGTTCGGAAAAAGGTTTTAGATTCCTGAGAGACCTGCTAAGAGAGCTTATGTTCAACAATTCACTAACGACTCGCAAGAGCAGTGGGGATGGTTAGCAAAAGAAGAAAGATACATGGCTAAAATAAGTAAGTTAGAAGGACAAATCAGGGACCTCAAGTTTGGCATTAGTATCTAGGCGAGAAAAATCTAACTCTGGAAGATGAAGCCCTCAAAGCTCAAATCTAGAAAATAGGAATAGCTGCTAGAAACCCGGCAAGAAGCCTAGCGGATAAAAGGCTTATAAGCAGTCTGAGGAAGAAAGCACTTGAGTGTCAAGATGACTTAGAAAGTTTTGAGGCCAGTCTAGCGAAGGTACGGGCCCAAATGGCAAAGAATGCGGAAGGGCGGGCACAACTTGTAGCAAATGAAGGGAAAATATGAAGGGACAATCACCAGCTTAAATAGAAAAGTAACTACACTTGAGAATGAGGAGGCCAAGCAGGCCAAGGACTTTAAAGCTAATAGGGAACACTGTTATGATTTGATGTCTCAGATGGAGGAAGAAATACAACAGTTGCAAAATCAAAACCACCATGACCCTCAGGTGTTGGAAGCCCGGAATCAGCAGGTTGGGCGTTTGCTCCAGGAAAAGGGTAGAATCTGAGAGAGGATCAGAGCCATTACTGACTACATTATCGTGAAATGCCAAGCGTGTGATGACATGACTCATACCACTTTCTTCGTTACGGTGATGACGTTCGTTCGTCAGATAATGAGTGATTTAGAGCGGTTGTAAGGGGATCTCGCATTTAGGCCCGCGACGAGACCGAATGATGTCCCACGGGCCCCAGGAGCATTTGAGGCATTGATGTATTCATGATTTTTATTCGAGTCTGTATTTTCTTTCCGTTGGAGTCTGTTAGTCTATTTTTGAGTCTGTATTTTCATCCGTCTGTTGGAGTCTGTCAGTTTCCTTTTTAGAGTCTGTTGGTTTTATGGTGGAAGTTTAGTCTTTTTAATCAAAGCATTTTATTTTTATGAAAAATTTGAAACTCCCAAAATATTTTTATATTTTATTTTTACACTTATCCACCAGAACTATGCTTGGTCTGATTCATGCAGGGTCATGATACGTAGGCAATCTCCATAGGATTCGATCGTAACTAAAGAGTGATAAAAGGAAAAGAAAAACAAAAGAAAAAGAGAGAGAAAATAAGAAACGGTGGGAAGGAAACTATGGCGAAACAAGAGAAAGAAGTGAGAGAATAGAGATCACCGAGAGATCAAGCAAAGAAAGGCAAGAATGAAAAATAAAAAAAAGGAGAACAAGGAAGTTGCAAATGGAAATAAAGAAAAGCCGGGATGACGCAAGCAACCGATCAAATGAATAATAGTATGGTTAACTGCTTAGGTGTATTCATTCCCCAAATGTGCGGTTGCCTATCTGTTAAACCCTGATCGCTAACAAGTTTGTTGTTATCATCAAGTACTAGGCAGGTGGTTAGTTTGTTTGGCATTCTGGCAACTCACTCATACAACACCCGGTCCAAAAATAAGTCAATCATGGCCACCCAGGGACTTGATGCGAGTGTTATCGATCCTTCGAGAGAGGTGGAAGAGTCAGATGTTAATTTGAAAAAAGAGATATATAAGTTGAAACAACATATGGCCGAGATGTATCAAGCATGGGTAAAAGGGCACCACCACCACTTTACCCCACTAACCCGGCCTTCATCCCGCCATTGGCTCAGTCTTAGGAAGCCCCTGCTACTGATTCGTCCCCGGGCTTTCCCATTTACCACCACTACCAGAGCACCACCTCCCAAACACCACCAACTCCACCACCCAAACCAGTTCCATACCCTCCTCCACCAGCCACTCCTGTCTTTATGGCACCCCCACCCGCTACACTCCACCTATCCTCCAACGAGCCCTTATTCCAAGCCCACGATAACCAATATTACCCCCTGGAGCCCACTTTCAAAGCTCCAAAACTCTATTCCTACACTCCCCATTTTGATCACCCTGTTGAAACTGAGAAACCATCTAAAAATCTTGAATAGGAGGAAATGTTTAAGAAAGTTAAAAGCCTGGAATAGTCATTCAGAGACATGCGGGGGTTGGGGGGTCAGGTAAGCGTGGCTTACAAAGATCTATATCTATTTCCAGATGTTCAATTGCTAGCAGGGTTTAAGATGCCCAAGTTTGATTTGTATGATGGGCACGATGATCACATGGCACACTTAAGAGGTTTTTATAGCAAAATGAGGGGAGCTGGCGGTAAAGATGAGTTGCTAATGGCATATTTCAGTCAGAGTATGAGTGGGTCGGCGCTGGAGAGGTACACTCGGCAGGATCATGGAAGGTGGTACACATGGGATGATCTAGCCCAAGAATTCACTTGTCACTTCCAATATAACCTCGAGATTATTCCGGATCATCTGTCTTTGACAAAGATTAAGAAAAAGCACAATGAAAGCTTCAGGAAGTATGGTTTTAGGTGGAGAGAAAAGGTAGCAAGGATTGACCCTCCAATGAAAGAAAGCGAAATGGTGGATTATTTTCTGCAAGCCTTAGAACCTGCTTATTACGGTCATCTAGTATCAGCTATAGGCAAGTCCTTCAATGAAGGGGTGAAGATGGGCGGTATGGTAGAAGACGGACTTAAGTCAAACAAAATCATGAGCTATTCCGCTATTAATACAACCACCCAGGCCATTCAAAGTGGAACTGGGGGGGTAATTGGAAAGAAGAAAAAAGAGGATGTGGCAACAATTGATTCAGAAGCTTGGTTCGGACCTAGGTGCTCACCTCACCACTATAATCAGCCTCGAACCCACCACCAAACCTACCCCCATACCCCGTATAATCTACCCCAACACTACTACCCACCACCAGACCCCCATTTTTCTGTCCACCATGCCCAAACATATAGCCAACACCCCGCCCACGCACAATGGCGTGCGCCAGCCCTACAAAATACTTGCCCACCCCCACGAGCCTACCGAAACCCTCCTAGACCATATTTCCCATCCAATCAAGCATTTAAGAACGAGAGGCTACAGAAGAAGAAAATGTTCACTCCATTGGGAGAGTCCTATACTAGTTTGTTCCACAGGATGAGAAAATTGGATATGCTGAGGCCGATCGAGTCAAAATTGCCAAGTCCTCCCCCGAGAAATCTTGATTATTCTGTAAGTTGTGAATATTGTTCTGGTGCTCCGAGGCACGATGCGGAGAAATGCTAGCAATTGAAAAATGCTATCCAAGAGCTCATTGATACAAATCAGATTGAAGTCCAAGCTCTGAAGGTAACCAACATCAACCAGAACCCGCTGCCAACCCATCAAGAGACAAACATGATCGAGATAGTGCATAAAGGAGGAGAACCCAAGAAGCCTTCACAGACCGTCATGATGATTCGGTCTAGTGAGGTCAGGCCGGTTGGAAAATCAACAAGTGAGAAATCAGTGATCAGTTTGAGCGGGAAAATAGTGAACCATCTGCGATAGTCAAGAAGTGGCCCTCAAATGTTGTTGATGCGAAACAAGAAAGGGCAAAAGTGGTTGTGCCAGGAACTGCAAACAAGCCTGTTGTAATTATGCAGGGTGCCCGCATAGATCCCGTCATTATCAAGCCAGGCACCGGGAAGTGCCCAGTAACAATAGTTCTTAGTTCTGTGGTTGATCTTGATAAATATTTGATTGAAAGTTTCGAGAATTTGTTCGATGATATGAAATGGTGGAAGTTGGAGAGGGTTCTAGCAAGGCAGATGTGCAATTTGTCAGGCCAAGTGCAAAGATTAACAATTGGGAAGCTACTCCTCTCCCGACCCGGAAGGAGTTTTGGTAGTTTGCTTTGATTTTCTTTCAGTTTATCTGGATTATTCCAGAGTTGTAATTCAGATTCTATGTTCCGTCCATTTCGATGTATAAACCTTGTTATCTTTTGATTTCAATGAAATGCAATTTCCCTTTTTTATCATTCCTAATAGTTTTATTTTTGTTTTCTTCCTTGTACAGTTCTTTTTATGCTGGCTTAATTGACATGACATGCATGAGGAATCTTCGGCCCAGTCTTAAAAGCCAATCTAATTCTGAAAAGTTGAAATCCCATCCCTTCAGATTGTCGCTGAAGCCGAAATTAATGATGATGAGTGGGTCAAAACCCGCCTTGAGCAATTGAGTTTGATCGATGAGAAAAGATTGGCAGTAGTGTGTCATGGCCAGTTGTATCAACAGAGAATGAAAAGATCATATAAAAAGAAGATGCGTCCACAGAAGTTTGAAGTGGGTCAACAAGTATTGAAATGTATCCTTTCACATCAGGCTGAAGCAAAAGGTAAGTTCGCCCTAAATTTGCAGGGGCCATTCATCGTAACGAAAGTGTTGTCCAATGGTGCTTTGTATTTAACAGGTATAGAAGGCAAATGTGTAGAAATGACTATCAATTTTGATGTGGTCAAAAGATATTATGTATGATTTCTTTGATTAAATTGTGTTTGTTTGTACCTGGCATGTTTTGAAGATTGGAATGACGAAGTCTAAACACTTCATCCTTTGTTACCCCTTTGAGCCTTATTTACTTACTTGCATACACCTCTTTTGGAATTAGTAGTAAAGTTTAGAAATCCAAGCGCAAAAGATAAGTAAAAAAAATAGGAAAAAGAAGAAAGAAAAAACAACAAAACAACAAAACAACAAAAAGAGAAAAAGGAAGAAAAGAAAAGAAAAGAGAAAGAAAGGAAAGAGAGAAAATCACAACAACAAAGCAATTTCTATGTCATGAACTACGTTTGACTGATTCCTTTTAAGGATATATAGGCAGCCTCACGATTCGGTCCCATCAAAATAAAAAATTCAAAAGTCCCTAAGAAAAGAAATTGGGGCAGAAGTTGCGGTTATGTAAAAGATCTGATTTCAAAACTTGTAAGTTTGAACCATTCAAGTTGTTTTGAGCCTTCGTGATACCCTTTCTTTCTAACCCTATCCAAAAACCCATATTATGGTCCAATGAAAGACCTTTCGATCAGTCTTCGAGAGATGACAAGTCGAGCAAGTAGAGGTGATTCGTATCAGGGGCAACACTCCAGTCCAAATAAGGAAAATAAAAAATGAGAGATTCTTATTGGTGAAAACCCTCATGGGCACCGTAAGGCGATGGAAAGATGAGAGAAATAAAAAAATGAGAGAGTCTTATTGGTGAAAATCTTCACGGGCACCTTAAGGTGAAAGTGAGTTGAGAGATGAACAGATGAGAGAGGTTTGTTAGTGAAAACCCTTCAGGGCACCGCAGGCCGAACAAGGTCAAAGTTTTGGTGAAGAAATTGGGTTTTGAAGATCTCGGGGCATAAAGTACAACAACTGAAAGTTGATTGGTTGGACAAACTGGGTCGATTAATCCAAAATACATGTCATGATCATTGGTGCCAGCTTCTCCACTCAGATAAGTCTCTTTTCTTTTTCCCCTTCGGACAATCTTCCAGTTTTGGATTTTTCTTATCCCTAACTCTCAAAGTCATTGCATTTCATTTCTTTTGGGTTTATTTTTTCTAAAATGTTTCCAATGTCAGTTCTGTTTAAGCAAATAATAAAGGATTTCAAAGCTCACTACCAACTTCCAAAATTGCATAAAGCACAGTGTGGCCAGAGAATACCAAAGATAGTATGATGTAAAGTGGGATATAAAGTGTTGGCGAAAATTCCATCGATGGAATGATTTAGTAATTTCATGGAATATGCAGAGGTTCAGATCAAGGGGTCAGAGATGTAAAACAACGGTTTGGGTATAGAACACTCAGGTCATCCAAGGTCATGTGGGTGAAAGTCAGTCAGAAAGTCAAGCGGTTCTTGGTCAGTTCGGGGAAGCCAGTCAAAAAAAAGCACGGAAGCGGAGAGGCCACTTTTAGCAAGAATTCCACAAACTAACCACAACATTTAAACTGACAAGATTTTCTTTGATTTGAAACAGAGGTAGAAAATTTCGTTTGTTTCGGAGAAACCCAAGGAAAGGCAAGCACCAGACAAGTTTGACCTTAAATTCTCAGGACCCGTCTGGATGATGGGATTTAATTTGAAGTTCTCAGGACCTTCCTGGAAAATGGGACCTAGTTTAAAATTCAAAAATAACCATGAGTAGTAGAATCAAGCATAAATGTAGCCCAAAGGAATATATGTTGGTTTCAAAGTTTCACGCTTGAGGTAGGATTCAATTAGGAGTTTTCAGGACCCTCCTGGATAATGGGATGTAGTTTACAGACCTTCTTTGATAACAAGATTTAGCGGAAGTCATACCCTTGGAAGATATAACTTAGATTTAAAACTATTATTTAACCAGGAGTTGTCAGGACTCTCCTGGATAATGGGATCTAGCTTTCAAATTCTTAGTGATATTTGGTAACATGATTCAGTTAATACTCACAAATGTGTCCAACTACCAAACTAGGGCAGAAAATTTTCTTTGTTTTGTCTATTTTATTGAAATCAGGCGCCACCTGGAGAATAAAGGAATACGATTCAAGTTTTTGGAAATCAGGCGCCCACCTGTAGAACAAGGGAATACAGTCCAGTTTTGGCAATCAGGCGCCCACCTGGAGAATAAGGGAATACAGTTAAAGTTTTTGGCAATCGGGCGCCCACTTGGAGAATAAGGGAATACAGCTCAAGTTTTTGACAATCAGGCACCCATCTGGAGAACAACGGAATACAATTCAAGTTTTGATAATCAGGTGCCCACCTGGAGAACAAGGGAATACAATTCGAGTTTTGGTAATCAGGCACCCACCTGGAGAACAAGGGAATACAATTCAAATTTTGGTAATCAGGCACCCACTTGGAGAACAAGGGAATACAATTCGAGTTTTGGTAATCAGGCACCCACCTGGAGAACAAGGGAATACAATTCGAGTTTTGGTAATCAGGCACCCACCTGGAGAACAAGGGAATACAATTCAAATTTTGGTAATCAGGCACCCACTTGGAGAACAAGGGAATACAATTCGAGTTTTGGTAATCAGGCACCCACCTGGAGAACAAGGGAATACAATTCGAGTTTTGGTAATCAGGCACCCACCTGGAGAACAAGGGAATACAATTCAAGTTTTGGTAATCAGGCGCCCACCTAGAGAATAAGGGAATACAATTTGAATTTTGGTAATCAGGCGCCCACCTGGAGAACAAGGGAATACAGTTGAAGTTTTGGCAATCAGGTGCCCACCTGGAGAACAAGGGAATACAGTTGAAGTTTTCGGCAATCAGGCGCCCACCTGGAGAGCAAAGGAATACAGTTCAAGTTTTTGGCAATCAGGCGCCCACCTGGAGAACAAAGGAATACAATGCGAGTTTTTGGCGATCAGGCACCCACCTGGAGAACAAGGGAATACAATTCGAGTTTTGGCAATCAGGCACCTACCTGGAGAACAAGGGAATACAATTCAAGTTTTGGTAATCAAGCACCCACCTGGAGAACAAGGGAATACAGTTAAAGTTTTGGTAATCAGGCACCCCCTAGAGAACATGGAAATACAATTCAAATTTTGGTAATCAAGCGCCCACCTAGAGAATAAGGGAATACAATTAAAGTTTTGGCAATCAGGCGCCCACCTGGAGAACAAGGGAATACAGTTCAAGTTTTTGGCAATCAGGCACCCACCTGTAAAATAAGGGAATACAATTCGAGTTGTGGTAATTAGGAACCCACCTAGAGAACAAGGGAATACAACTCGAGTTTCGGAAATCAGACGCCCCACCTGAAGAACAAGGGAATACAGTTTGAGTTTTTGGTAATCAGGCACCCACTTGGAGAACAAGGGAATACAATTTGAATTTTGGTAATCAGGCACCCCACCTGGAGAACAAGGGAATACAATTCAAGTTTTTGGCAATTAGGCACTCACCTGGAGAATAAGGGAATAAAATTCAAATTTTGGTAATCAGGCACCCACCTGGAGAACAAGGGAATACAATTCAAGTTTTGGTAATCAGGCGCCCACCTGGAGAACAAGGGAATACAGTTCAAGTTTTTGGCAATCTGGCACCCACCTGAAAAACAAGGGAATACATTTCAAGTTTTTGGCAATCAGGCGCCCACCTGAAGAACAAGGTAATACAGTTCAAGTTTTTGGCAATCAGGCGCCCACCTGAAGAACAAGGTAATACAGTTCAAGTTTTTGGCAATCATGCGCCCACCTAGAGAACAAGGGAATACAATTCACGTCTTTGTCAATCAGGCACCCACCTGGAGAACAAGGGAATACAGTTCAAGTTTTTGACAATCAGGCGCCCACCTGAAGAAAAGGGGAGGCATCTCAAAATTACAATTCAAGTCGGCAACAAAGGAACTTCACCTGGAAAATACAAGTTAATAAGGCAACAAGAATCGCAAGATCAAGTTTGAAGATATAGATAGGATTTTTGTAACGCATAGATCATAGTTTAGTCAAGCTTCTTTTATTTTGTCATGGTGTAATAAGGGGTTCAGTAAGCAGTATAGCAGCAGCAGCAACTGTGAAATCACAGCTTCATGGTAGTCCCATCTACCGAAACTTCCTGAACTACACTGACTTGATTCCTTTATAGCCAAGGATACGTAGGCAGCCTCGGAAGCAGGTGCGGTCAAATCTTTAAAAAAAATCTTCCCACGGAGTATTCAAATAGGCAAAAATTGCTCATATCCGCTCACTTTATCTTTGTACGAAAACTCTTCGTGTTTTTGAGCAAAGAGGGGCAGCTGTGAGCACGTGATTTTTGCCCTATATGAAGTACTCCCACAAATTCAAAACAAATTTTTTTTTTCCATTGTTTGCAATTTCGTGGATTTTTGTAGCATTTTTTGTTATTGTTTGCATTTGTCTGTGCATGTTTATTTTATTTAAGTAATAAAAAATACAAAACATAAATTACATTTGCATTTAAGACTTAATTCTATATTTTAGGATCAATTAGAAAATTAGTTGTTTTATGAAAAGGGGAAAATCACAAAAAATAACTTATTTTGCACCTTTTAATTTTAATTTTTGATTTTTGATAGTTGCTCCTTTAATTTGGTTTTTAATTATTTCTGATAATTATTATTTAGAATTAATTAGTATTTTGATAAGCTAATTTGGTTTTATGATTTAATTTAGGATTTTATTTTTAATTTTGAAAAAATAAAAAAAGGAATTTAAAAGAGAAATAAGAAGAAAAAGGAAAAGAATGAGAAAGAGGTCTGATTTTGGGCTCTTACAATTAAATCCACAAGCCCAAATTGTTTGCCCCCAAAATTCACACCAGTACCCGTCAATTCTAGGCCCAAACCCGCCATTTTACCCCGTCTGACCCCTACTGTGACCAAACGACCCCGTTTGAAGGCCCTTGATATGGGCCGTTGAATTTGTTCAATCAGACAGCTCTGAAGTGGGGTGGGTTTGGTATAATACTGTCTGAATCTCAGTACCCCCCCCCCCCAAACCACCCCAAATCAACACCACGCAACCTCCAAGGCCCCCCTCAATCCAAATCTCCACTTAATTTCCTTCGAATCTGCCTAGAACCACTCGAATCTTGGATCCGAATTCGAGACCTAAAAGTTCAAAACTAGTTACTGTCGAATTCGGTGGCATGTGGTGTCCCTCTCTTCTTTCTTTTCTATCCTTATTTGAAATTTGACCAAATATTTGGCCGAGTTTGAGGTTTGTCTGTTTGGTCCTCGCTAGTTCTTTTTGTTTTTCCAAGTCTGCTCTCCGGTCCTGATTGATTTGTTTGGTTTCTTTTGAGTAAATCGCATGGTTATTGTTATAGTTAGTTACCTAGTTAATTAAGCCTATAAATTAGTTAATTTCCTACTGTATTTTTTGGTTAATTAGTTCATTTACCTTCTTTTTGCTTTGATTGCATTTTAAGGTTTCCGGGTCTCCTTTTGGAGAAACTTTGATTAGTTTTTAAAATTATGGCTCTTGAAATTGTGAATTGGGCTGTGAAAAATCAAAAGTCCAGGAATGGGAATTAAGTAGGGATTGACAGGCCCAGTTTTAGAATTTGGACTTGGTCCTGCAGTAATTTTCAGGGGTCTAAGGGTTAATATGGGTAATTAGCATAGGAAATATTTTTGTAACAGCCTGGGGAAGCTTATAGGAAGTTGGGGTGGGGACTTATATCAAAATCTGATATTTAAACTAGGGACTAATGTGGAAATTTGGTTTTTTAACTAAGGTTATCTGAGCAAGAATGAGAGTATGAGAAGGGTAGAAAGGCAAATCTGATTCTTTTATAGATGTCCTAATGCCTTACCTATAAAAGCATCATAACTTGGCATTCAAGTGAGAAGGAATAGAGACAAAAATCCAGAGAAAACAAAAACAGCTGAAAATTTCAATAAAATCACTGTTCCATTGAACTTCTTCTATGATTTTTGAAGTTTTCAATTTCTGAAAAAAATTTCTGATTCATCTAGGATGGAAATGGATTGAATTTGGGTTTGTAAAAGTTTGGTTTGAAGTTTGCTGGGTTACTGTTCTATTGAAACTATATTTTTGGACTGCTGCACATTATTTTTATGGTTTGAAATATGTTTTACTGGTTATTTCCTGCTGCTGGGTTCTGCTATATTGTTGCTTAGCTGCTTACCTCACATTGCTTTATTTCCTTTCATATTCCAGGTGTTGATACCTAATTTTTTCTCACATATTTTTATACTCAAAATATTCTCAAAATAGCATGTACATGCATATATAAGCATGCCCAAGAGTTTTGGTATTTTTCCTTTATTTCTAAATATTTTACAATTAATTTATTGTCTATTTTAATACTACGAAAACTCAATAATTATTCCTAAATTAGCACTTTTGGTGAATAATTTATTTTATTCTCATATTTATACTAAGATATAATTAAGATAACTTTTTGCATATTTTTATACATTTGTTTGGTATTTTTAAGCTAAATTGTATATAATTATAATTATAGCCTATTTTATAATTAAAAGTATTTTATAATTATAAAATCACTTTTAATATTTTTATATTAATTTTTATACATTGTCAATTAATCATATGCCTTTAATTTGTTTTTAAATCATTTTTTATGATTTTGTATAAAAATAAAAGTAGAAAATTAGCTATTTAACGAACAATCCTTTAGTATTTCAATTCTAGCCAATTTGGCCACATCTCTCTATCAGATTTTAAATGGCCCAATATCCAAATTAAATTAACCCGGCCCAATCCCTAATATAACTCGGTCCAACCCCGTTTTAATCTGAGTCGTTGATCAAATGAGATCAACGGCCCAGATTCATTTGCCTTAATTAAATCTAAATTACCCCCCCCCCCCAGACCCCTCATTTCCACGAGACGGTCTCTCTCTCTATCTCGTCACTTCCTCTCCCTTCTCTCTAGAACCTTCTGGTTCTTTCTTCTCCGATGGTCTCCACCGTCTCTCCGAACACCTCCAATCTCACCCCTTTCAACCATCAGCCGCCATGAAACCCTAGCTCACCGATTCCCTCTATTTTTGAGACCCCAGAAACCTCCACCATGCAAATCAGACCCTAAAAGCTTTGCCTGGTTTGTTTTCGGCCACCTCCCTTCAACCACAAGGCTCCGATAAGCCTCTCATCATCCTGTTCAACATCTCTAAGACCTTCGAGGTTTATGGACCATGGTGATTTAGACCTAGGGCTCCTGGTTCTGCTACTTATAGGTTCTCCGGTGTGATTTCAGGCGAAATCACATCCTATATGCCACGATATGTGAAGTGTCAACAGGTTCTCTCAACTTCTATTAGGGTTTCCCTTTTTTGAAACTCTAACTCTCTCGTGAATCTCTCAAAACAGTGTTGTTTTCATGTTATTTTCATGTTTTACTCTATGTTCTGCTTATTCTCGAGCTTCTTCTGAAAGATTCTCTACTTTGAACCATTTTTACTCTCTTTGAAAATTTAGGGTTGCTTGGATTTTCTTTACACATGTTTTGACCAATTTTATTTATGATTAAAACCTTTTCTTTGTTTTTTTTGACCGATTTTATGCTCTTACTATTTTTAGCTTGACTATGCTAAAAACCCTAATTTCCAAAAAAAATGTTTCTTCGTTTGATTATGTGTGTTAGCATGATTTTCCTTACTCTGATTCTATGTGTTAGCATGTTTCCTTGCTTTGATTATGTGTGTGAGCCTAATTTTCTTTGCCTTGTCTCTATGTGTTAGCATGTTTCTTCGTTTGATTGTGTGTGTTAGCCTGATTTTCCTTGCTTTGGTACTATCTGCTAGCCTATTTACTTGATTCTTTTTAATGTTTCGTGGTCACCATGCTTCGAATATGCCCTGCTGAGTCTTAGCCTATTTTCACTATCTCTGAATGGTTGTGTTTGTTCATCTCTTGTTCCCTTCTGTCTATATGGTTAGTTTTGTTTGCTACTCTTGTTCATTCACCTCTATTTATATGTTGAGAATGCAGAATCATGACTTCGCATGATTGATTCTGATTTTCCTTGATTGTTGGTAATTGAAAAACTTTTTTTAAGCCCTAGAATTCTATTCGACTATTTTAAATTAACTGATCTTTGTTACCTTATTTGCTATGGTACTTTGTCCTAATTAACCTTTCCTTAATTGGATTTTTCCTGAATTTGGACCTAACTAACTACTATATGCAATACTGAACCTTGACTCCTTCCTTATTTAATCCTACAATGATTTTTCTACTTGCCTTATATGGTGTTGAATCTTTTCGTTTGATTTTGATTCCCTTAATTAATGGAGTACTTCCTTGATTCTCTAATTGATTGATTCCGAGTTCTTAAATTAACATACTTCTATGATTGTTTGCCTTATTTTACCACCTACTTTCAACTATAAATACCGCAAGTCTTTCATACGAAAAAGGGGGGAAATTTTCTAAACACACACACACATCACTGAATACTCTCAATTCTGCATTCTCATTCTCTTGCTTCTGCTCTATTGTTGTTCTCTGCTCTTGCTTATATTAGCCGGTTGAAAGCCAAGGCTAATATTGTGTTACTACTTTGTCTTTGCATCCTGCTCTTGCTTTTTTACTGGTATGTCCTAATTAATTTTCAAGTCTCCAACCAATGTGTTTACTTTGGTTTCAGTTCATTATCTTTCTGATTTTCTTCTACTTATGCTTCTCCTGCTCAATGTGCAATTGATTTTTTTGCTTCAGTACTTTGCCATATCTTCTAATTTACATGCCTATAGCCTATTACTATACATTAGCAGGCCTAGACTTTACTACTTCCCAGTTTCCCTGAATCCCCTGATTCTGTGTAGTCATGTTCATTAAACCTGTATCCCCTTTAGCATTGTGTGATCTATCTATTCCCCTTTCCCCATGATCCTTGTATGCAATCATGTACTATTGAACTATTGTTTCTGCTATTTTCTTTTTTAAAACAAACCCCCTTATTTTTGGAAACTCTTCTCCCTGCACTTCACACTACTCTTAGAGAATAGGTTCTGCCCCCTTCGTATGAGCATTTCTTTGAGTACCAATGAGTAATCGCTGAACTTTGACACACAAGGCTGGTATTCCACATTGCACATGTCCTGCATTCTTCTAAATGTCTAGGTGTTGGTATTGGCCAGGGACCCTAGGGAGCTTTGCCGTACCTAGACCATGGCAAAGGCTGTGAAACTCGAAGGGGTTGAGGTTGGAAAGATTGGGCCTGATTGAAGGCTCCCTATAGAATAGCTTCTTATTTTTTCTGTTCTTTATTATTGTAATTTAGATACTATTGGATTGTAATAATTTGTAAACGAACGATTGGGGCTGAATAGTGAATATGGGGGAGGGCTATGCATGCTTTGTATAAATAATGGGTAGAAAACATGCCTATAGGATTTTATCTACTTATCTGCTTAATAGATAACCTGTTTTAGGTTATTTACTTTCAGCCTATCACTACGCTCATCTTGTAACCACGATCAGTTAATAACTAGCAAATAATTAACAACAAGCCAAATAATTTGTCATTACTGCGTTGGCAAACCATGTTTTAGGTACTTCTATGTGCATTAGATATCCTGCCCTTAGGACTTCTCACTCGTTCGAGTTGCAGTAGTTAATTCACATTTGTCTAATAACTTTTTTAAAATATGGCTAAGTGGTTTGAAACATTTTCTGCAAATACCTTGTCAGCGTACCTTTATAAATGAGAATCAAAATATGCATGTATGTCCTTTAAAATAATCAGACAATGTATAAAGACGCCTAGGCAAACTTTAGGCCCGATAATAACTGATCAATTGTGTTTCTATTAGTTTAAGACCAACCAACTTCTTTTAATTTCAACTCAGCCATTCCTATTCTTGTTTTGATTCTCTGAAGTTCACTCAGCTTTTCTGGAAAAAAAAAGGAACTCCCCTGAAAAACGATTTTGAAATTATGCACCTATTTACTTTTACTGAGCTTCTGATTTTTATGTCCTCAGATCACTGGGTTACCCATCTCTGCCCAGAATCGTGCTATTATTGTTACTACTTCATTTTAAAACCAAGTTTTAACTGCTATGAAAGTTCCTATCTTTGAGACCTTAATTGTGTTTAAGTCATGCTATTTATGTGTTTTGTTTGAGGAGGTATACATGAGCCTTTATACGTTTACATGCTTCCCCCAACATGCAGTATTTGTTTTCTTTTGTATGTCGCCTTAGTTTTTTATCCTTTGAAACCAATCAACATAATATCCCACCTTTTAGGACTAGTTGTCCTAAGTGCCTCCGGGACTGATAGAATGGGACGGGTAATAGCATGCAATAAGTAAAACGAGATCATTTCGCGTTTAATACCTTAATGGGGCGGGAAAGGGTAGGTATGGATATGATGATCACGCGATAACACCACATGTATAAACGGTTACCGGGTATTGTGTGGGGTGATCCATATCATGTATAAAGTTAGGACCCATTCCCTTATTCGTTCATTTTATTTCAGAATTTCAACTACTTTTTCGCAAACTTCAGCTTTTAAAACTGCTTTTAACTTGCAATAACTATATGAAAATTTCCTCTTTTACTCATCTATTCAGAACTTCAAAATTGCTTCTTCTATCAAAATTCAGTTCCTTTAACTTCTTTAATCTCTTGCAACCATTATGTGAACCCCCCTTGTATTTGTAATTCTTATTTGCATACTTACCATTTTTAAAGTCACAATATAATATGGTCGGGAACCATACTAGTGGATCTTGAGGGGTGCCTAACACCTTCCCCTCGACATAATTTTCTAGCCCTTACCCGAACTTTGGTTTTCCAACTTAAAAAAACCCTTAGTGTCTTAATGCACTTAATCGTTAGGTGGCGACTCTTCAAACTCCAAAATCCAATTCCCAAAAGGGAAAATAGTTGTCCTCCCAAATGTCATAAACCTGATTTTGCGAGAAAAATGGGACGTCGACACCAGGTACATGTTTCTGAATTCACCTTGTATGTGGCTTGACAGTGGAGTGTGAAATGAAATCTGGGTTTTAAATATGGGTTCTACATACTCAGATTCATTAGTTTAGTTTTAGTCTTTTATGGTTTTGAAATTAATTGATGTGTTGTATATTCAAAATAAGAGTTTTAGTCAGTTTGCATTTGGTATGAAGTTAGCAAAGCACTCGTAGCTAAATTTTGTTTGTTCTTGAGATTCTTACTATTATTGTTAGTTTGGACTGTTAAGAAAGGAAACTTGATGTGAATATTGATCATTACCTAGATTCTGTGATTAAGCAATATTAGCTAAAGCGTGTGGTGTTAGATCTCTTGTTTCTTTGCAACTCATTTAAATATTGTGGCATAATGATAGGTCCATGACTTCATGTTACTATATGATTGATTAAGGTATATTAGGGTCCAGATGCTATGAGAAGTAGTTAAATGCTCTATTTTGAAAATTAACTGCTGCTTTGAAGTCGTTTGGGAATGAGGAGTTAAGGCAAGGAAAATGGGATATAGAGAAACATATGTTAATTAATGTATGCTAAATGTGGGAATCGTGCTAGTGCATAGTTTATTGGTTAAACTGATTGTATATGGGAATTATAACAGTAGCCTGGAAAACTCAATTGAATGATGCTTGAATCATAGATGTTTTGTTATTTCGAGTAATTGATGGTCTGCTTGTTCATAACGCTAAAATTCAGTAGGTTTATCTTTGGGCTGTGACTTTGCAATGGCCAATCGAATCCTAGTTTCTCTGCTCGAATTATTTGGACTTCATTCAGACTTGAAGTCGAGTTTGCTATCACGCAAGCTTGGGCTCACCCCAAGCCCAAACCTGAAGTCATTTGCGAGCATGGATTTGTTCATCATGTTTAGGCCTGCGTTTCTTTTTTGTTACCAAGTTATCTTGATTGGAGGTTGCTGCAGGCCCAATTCATCTCCGGAACAGCTTAACTTTATAAGCCTACACCTGAATTCCCTTTTAACTTTAAATGTCTCACTTTAGAATAAAAACATAGAAATCCCCATTAGCCATTGTAAGTAATTAATCAATTCATTGAGTCGACTTGGGACGTTTTTCCTTAAAAATAAATCGAGGCGTGCCATGACCAATAAAACCTTAAATTTCATGGCCCTCACTTAATTAGTATTTTAATCCTTAGAATTCAAGGCGCGCCAGTTAGCGAATTTTTCATGGCCCTCGCAAATTTAAAAATGTGTAGTTGCTTTAGGCGCGTAATTAAAATTACCTTCCTAAACTTTGGTGTGCATTTCATGCGACAAAAATCCAAATCTTAACAACGTTAAATAAAATATATCTCGGACTGCGGGTGCATTTCATGTGGCGTGGTCCCAAGACGTATTTTAGATGACGTTGAAATCTTCCTTGAAATAATTAAAAAGTGGTGTAAAGTTAAAATGCACATAGGTTTAAAAGTATTTTAAAATTAGATAAATAGGCCAGCAATAACAGTTGAACAACCGTGCTAGAACCACAAAACTCGGGAATGCCTAACACCTTCTCCCGGGTTAACAGAATTCATTACCCGGATTTCTGTGTTCGCGGACTGTAAAATAGACTCAATCTTTTCCTCGATTCGAGATTTGAACCGATGACTTGGGACACCATAAAATTATCCCAAGTGGCGACTCTGAATCTTTGAATAAATAATCCCATTTCGATTGTCACATTAAATTGTAAAAAACTCCCATATACCCTTCCGGGGTGTAGGAAAAAAAGGAGGTGTGATAGTGTTGATGATGAGATTCTTTGCGGAGAAAGCCAAAATTGAATTCACGCTTGATCATCTCATCAGTCTATATCGACCTTTTCATCATCGAGGACTGCTAACCTTGAGGGGTCGTTCGCCCACGCCCTTCGTTATTGACGATGAGGAAGGCAAAGATCGAGAGTGGGCCAGTTGGTTTGTCTGAGTCCGAATGAACGACATTATTCCTGTGGAGTTTCTGCCATTCCCCGAAGGGTGGAATCACGTACGTAAGTGAGGCGCTTTGTCTCTCTTTCAAATTTTGTTCATGGCGAAAATTAGCCAAGTAATCAATGCTATTTCCCTTGTTACAGCAACTTTGTGGATGCCGGGCCAAGTCCATGATTTGCCCGGCTGGGTTCGGAGGTTGGTGACCCATTCATCTTGCAACGAACGCAGGTGGCGAGATATGTCTCACATCAGGTGGGGATTAGACCATCAAGGTATGTGCGTATGTTGCTTTTATCCTACTAATATGTACCCGAGGTGACATTTTCCTATCTTATTTGTGATGGATTCGCTGTTCGTAGATATCAGGCAGTTCTTCAAGGCGAGGCAACGCTTTTCAAGAAAGGAGATGGAGTCATCGGGCTTCGGATCGAGAGATGGCAGTAACAAGAGGGATGGGGCATCGCCCAAGTCGGCTATCCCCGGAGTGCCTCTTTCTCGACAAACAGCTCACTCGAGTGAGCATGTTATGCTCGAGGCCACCTCTTCTGGGGTCATAGGAGCAGTACTATCAGGAGTGTGTTCTGATCTGGAGGAAATATGCCGTCTTCACTTTGTAGTGAGTTTGTTCATAATTCTCTCATATCCCGCATCTTCCTCCTCTTATTGAATGTTTCCTGCGCAGGCCTGTGATAGGCTTATGTCCGACTTGTTTCGACAAAAGGCCAAGTTCTAGAGGATTCTGGATGAGGGAGAATCTCTTAGGCTTTTTTGCAAGGAGAAGGAAGTTGAGCTGCAGCATTAGCGATATGAGGCGTATCGGAGCTCAAACTATGAGAGCTATCTGACGAAGCAGGTAACTTCCTGTAGTGCATTCTTTGCTTCTTTCTAATTTTAAGGCTAATTTCTTCTTTCCATATCAGTTGCAAAAAAAGGTAGAGGCCTTGGAGTACCTTAAAGGTGACGTGAACCGTGTCAGGGCCGCTTGCGAGGAGCTAAGGGGACAAGTGCGTGCTCAAGCCTTGGAGGAGATGAGTTCCTCAGCTAGGATCCCTGCCTTCGAGGGTCCAGCTTAACTTGTCCCGTGGTAACACCAAGGTTCTGGTAGATATGATCGAGATACTGGAGTCTGACCTCTCGAAGGTCAGGGCTATCCCCGGAGCGCCTGTTTCTCGACAAACAGCTCACTCGAGTGAGCATGTTATGCTCAAGGCCACCTCTTCTGGGGTCGCAGGAGCAGTACTATCAGGAGTGTGTTCTGATCTGGAGGAAATCTACCGTCTTCACTTTGCAGTGAGTTTATGTATAATTCTTTCATATACCACATCTTCCTCCTCTTATTGAATATTTCCTGCGCAGGCCTGTGATAGGCTTAAGTCCGAGTTGTTTCGTCAAAAGGCCAAGTTCTAGAGGATTCTGGATGAGGGAGAATCCCTTAGGCTTTTTTGCAAGGAGAAGGAAGTTGAGCTGCAGCATTAGCGATATGAGGTGTATCGGAGCTCAAACTATGAGAGCTATCTGACGAAGCAGGTAACTTCCTATAGTGCATTCTTTGCTTCTTTCTAATTTTAAGGCTAATTTCTTCTTTCCATATCAGTTACAGAAAAAGGTAGAGGCCTTGGAGTACCTTAAAGGTGACGTGAACCGTGTCAGGGCCGCTTGCGAGGAGCTAGGGGCCAAGTGCGTGCTCAAGCCTTGGAGGAGATGAGTTCCTCGGCTAGGATCCCTACATTCGAGAAACTGGAGTTTGACCTCTCGAAGGTTAGGGCCGAGATAATTGATGCCCGGGCAGAAGTGGTGCTAAGTCGAACCAGGGCTGATCCCGAGATGGTGATTTGCATAAAGGAGGCTACCGACGCTCAATCTAAGTTGAGGCAAGCCCTTGATCGTGAGAAGACGATCAAGGAATATGTTCGCTGCCGATCCCAAAGAGAAGTATTCGAGGAGGTTGGAGTGAGAGGTTTTATTCTCTCGGAGGAATTGGCTCAAGCAAGGGCGGACGAGGGCGACGCTCAGTCACTCTTCGTGGAAGTTGCAGAGGGTGATCTTGACGGGCTGTAGCCCTTTGGTGCAAAATATAGATTCTATCATTTTGTAAACAGGTTTCCGGCGCGTGCAGGGTGTGCCTGTAGGTGGAGAATTTTTTTTCGTATGTAATATAAGAAGAATTGTAAAGAATTATTCCTTTTGTACCTTTTTTCTGTCGTTGTTCTCGATCGCGTAGATCGGTTTGTGGAACTAGTCCCCAAGTTGCATTATGGCTTGAGCTTTGATTGGCCTTCCAGCTCTTTCTCGCTTGCATGGGCAGAGGGTGATGACCCTTTGTGCTCCTGGACCGAAGCGATTTTGCGGGCGCGAGGCCTGGAGATTTGTCTTGGCCGTTGACAGCATCGTTTAGGCTGTGCTTTTAGGCATATTGTGGTTGACTTATCTTCGAGTTCAGTCTCCAAGTCGGGATCCGACTCGAGCTGTAATCGACCCTTTAGTCTTTCTGGAGGTTCCGGTTGGAGATAATGTTTTTTGTTTCCCGCCCTTGGGTGCTTGGCAATTTTTTGGGTCCAGTCTCCGAGTCGCATTGCGATTCGAGCTGTAATCGACCTTTGGTCTTTCCAGAGGATTTGGTTGGAGATAATGGCATCGATGTCATGCTCTTGGGAGTATTTTGATTTTTGGGTCCAGTATTCGAGTCGCGTTGCGACTCGAGTCGTAATCGACCCTTAAATCTTATTTGAGCTCTCAGCCAGTGGTGGTGGCCTTTCTATTGCTTGGCCATTGAGACCTTATAGTATGAGGCTCGTAGGCTTACTTAGACGATGACAATGGCACTTACGTTGTTTGGTCGTGGAGACCTTTCAATGTGAGGCCCGGAGGCTTTTCTTAGGTTAACTATTTTGGATTCGGTCTCCGAATCAGGTTACGACTCAAGCTCACTTTAATCCTCAAGTTGTCAATTTTTAAGCTGGAGACAATGGTACTTATGTTGTATGGTCGTAGAGACCTTTTGATGTGAGGCCCGGAGGCTTGCTTAGCCGGCGACAATGGCACTTATGTTGTTTGGTCGTAGAGACCTTGTGAAGCCCGGAGGATTTGTGTAGGCTTTGTTTCCTCTCGTTAAGGTCTTATTGATTATTTTACCTTACCCGTCGTCAGTTCTGAAAGAAACTTGATTTCAAGTCGTAGTCGGTGATGTTTCGAGCACCTCGAAAGGTTCAAAGCTCGTAGGTCGAGTAGATCGACATTTTTGCGATTTTGGAGCCGGCATGGTCGGGACTCATTTTTTTGCCTGTTCATGGAAGCCTGTTTTTAACCAGTTCTTTCCGAAGTAGATTTAAAGGACTTTTTAGCAAGGGCATCTCGAGTTACGTGTTTTAGACTGTAGTAGCTATTTTTGACCGAAGCATGTGCGTTTAGCCGGGGCCATTTTGATCCCGAGAAGCAGTTTTAGGCATCTACACCGAGGGTATGCCCTTTAGGGATTATTACAAATGAGATGTATACCTAAACTACAGGATTTTTCATGCATGTTAAGGCCTTATAGTTTGCCATACCTGTTGAGGTCTTACAGTGTATGAAGAATAGATTTGGTTTTGCCGAGGCTGCCCGTTAGAGTCTTACAATTTTGGATTTTCCAGTGCATGCAGATTGGCGATAATTTTCCGATTCACCGAGTTCTGCTAAAGCTTAAAGACATCTTTTTGTGAACCTGGAGTTGCATTTGCGAGGGCTTCATGAGCCCGGAATTATTACCCCAAGGTAGGGTGGACGCTGAATTGTTTCAAGTCTTGAGTGTTTCCGGACGCATTTGATGGAGAGGTTTTTTGTTGTGGATAATCTAAAATAGTCTTCTTCAACGCGTGGAATGCTTAAAAAATATTCTTTATTGCTTGACAGGAATATAAGCTGTAAATACATGTTGTCCTGTTTGTTGTGAGTCTGGTCCACATGGGTGTAACTTCCCTGATTATCCGATGTCCTTGTATGATTCCATATTGGAAAATTTTAGGAGAGAGAAGATCATGATTTCGTCAGGTCCCCTCCCCGGGGATATGCAGTCCTGCTAATAATCTTGTCAGCAGAACCTTCTTCCTATTAGAAACCCGATCGAGAAAAGAATGCCCGGTGAGCCCCGTGGTGGCCGCGGATCCTCGAGCGGGACCTAGAGCTACTGAATGCCTCAACTAGCTGCCTGTGTACAAATTAGCAACAAGAAAGGAAAGAAAATGATAAAAGGAAGTTGCGTTCCGGGGAGTAAGCCCCGTGGCAGTCGTCTTTCTCGTCCGGCCAGGCCTGACCGAGAATATTATTGTCCTTTCCTTTTGACCTCATTCGAGGGCAACACCGGTCATGAGCATAAAGCGAGGGATCTCATCTTGCTGTTCATATCTAGATGCTTTAGCTCTGCGTTTGTCGTGGGGTTTTGCACCTTTCGCGGAGCATGATCGGAATCGCGCCCTAGGCGATGTATTCGACGTTGTATGTACAAAGCGTCTGCGCCCTGCTCGCTCGATGTATCTTCCTAAACTCGGGTGGGCCGCGTAGGGGGAGTGATTCTGTCATTTTGGCAATCGCCATTGGGAACCTATCAGAGGTCCGGCCCCAGAGTGACGTTGGGACGGATCGTCCTATCGGCTTCGGCCCGACATCGTCGGTATAATTTTGGCTGATCCACCTGTATTCATAATGCATGTTTTATTTGAAATGAGTCAAATGAAAGAAGTGATTACCAATACGTTAATGCAATGCCGAGGTGGAATCTCGGCATCCTTTTCCTCGAGCGAGGGGTGTCTGTGATGGGCATTTGCACTCTACATTTTATGGATCTTTGTGGGGCGCCACCATCTTTTAATAGCTGTGATGATGTGTCGCGACCTCCCGGCTCTACTTTTTCCGATCTCCTTTCGTCCATGGAGCTGAATCTGGGTTTGCTCGTTCAGCGACACTTTGTGGTGACCTTTGTTGAATGGCGCAGTTGCTGCTCTTTTGGGTCTGTAACTTCGAGCGTCTCGTGATTCCCTTGGCGGGTCATGGTTTCCCTGGAGGAGTTTTGGCTGAATAGATCCGAGCCACCTGGATTTTTCAGCTTCGCTTATAGTGACAACTTTGCTTGGAACCACAACGTTGAAGTCGAGCTCTATCGGGCGAGGTTTCCTTGCCGAATGTTTCTTGTTGAATCTGGTACCATCGGAGGTTCCTCGAGGGTGTTTTCCTCGGACTACTGCCTTGTTGTTATGAGACGCATTCTACCTCGAATCGCCTCTTCCGTTCATGCCGTGTGGAAGATGGCTCCATTCATTCGGTGTCAGCTTCTCTGCTGGGAATCTTTCCGGATATGCCGAACCCGAGGAGGTTATTCGAGGGTCGTCCAAGGCCTTGAATTGGGTCTGGTATTGGAAGCTGGGATCTAACAAGCCTCGACCGAATATTCGACCAAGCTTCGCTTCAACTGCTCTGGAGTTGCCGGGTATGCTTTGTTTGGGTTTTGGGCGAAGGCTCGTGCCGCCCCACTATTCGGGACTGGGAGCGGTCTCGTTTGTCCTGTCGGGGAGCGAGGTGCAGCTTCCCGTGACACTTTATTTCTTCTCCTTCTAGCCTTCGGTGCATTGGGCCCTTTTGGCATTATTTTTATAGCGTTGGCGTGTGCTTCTACAGTCCGTGCTAGTACGGTGATCGGGTCCTCAAGATAAGGTGCCGAACAATGGCGTTGCGTCATGGTTTCTTCCGAGGAAGTTCATTCAAATCTCCCTATTGGGATGGGCCCAAGTTCTCTATTTTGGAGGTCGCCGTTCGTGGACGGGCGTGTGCAATTGGTGATGCACCCGTGAGGACTTGAGGTCCTGTAACTCCTGGGGGATTTCGTCGTTTCTGACTTTCGCAAAATGAGTTTCGGGATCATATCTTTGGGAGACAGTTTCTGTAGGAGTCTCCGCGAGCATGATTCGATCTCTACGATAAGGTCTTCCAGCATCCTCACTGCTACAGGATAGTTTGTCGGCTCGTCGTTGCCCGATACCTCGGGTACTGGCTCGAAGTGAGGAGATATTGTGGGTACTGCCGCACTGAGAGTCTCCGGACGGCGCTGTAGCTTAGAGATAGCCAGTTGTTGTTCCTGCAACATTTCAAAAATAATGCGAAGGTTAACCTCCCGTTCTACCCGTGCTAGGATTTGTTGGGCCTCCTGTTGGTTAACGTGCTGCGTGCCACCATAGATGCGCGAGGCTTCGTTACACCGCTGCACGGCATGTAGATCTGCATCCACTCGAACCGATCTTGATGCGCTATCAAGGTCTTGTGGTGTCGTGCCAACCGTTAAAATGTCCATACTGTTCTCTTTACAATTTTTGGGGTTATCATCCTCGATTTCCCTTATCGAGCTGATCATTAACCTGAAATTGAAAGATCTTGGGCAAGAAAATGTGTGAAGGATATCGCGTGTTTAAGTGACGAAACTAACAAGAGAATAATCACTATTATTTTTAGCTCCACTATGGGCGCCAAATTGTTTACCGTGAAAATGATAATAATAATTATATTTGTAAATGGGATTCTAAAAATATGTGATCTATTCCCGATCTAGTTTGTAAGGGTGATTAGTGCTAAAATGTGAAGTAAGATGGTAAAGATCGAGTTAGCCAAAGCAGTAATCGAACAAGTAAGGGGACACTTCCCGGGCGGAAAGCTGGCCAGTAGGTACCTCGAAGCCGAGCCTCGAGCCTATCTCGGGCTTGTCGAGGGTAGTTGGGAAGGGGATAATAGATAAAGATATAAGTAAATAAGGCTCTATACTATCAATCTTGAGCCAAATAATGAAGAACAAATGGAGAAACAATAAAGTGCTAAGGCGACCTCGAGGTCGATGAAGACAAGTAACTTAGAAGAAAGAGAGAGAGAGAGAGAGAGAGAGAGAGAGAGAGAGAGAGAGAGATTATTTCATTGTGGAGAAGTGGATCAACATCAGTCCTTTACAAGGTAGGGTGAGTCCCCCTTATATAGGCAAGGGGACTCGATATAGTACATGTATATTAATTGTAAGGGTACAAAGATGGGATGGCTTGACGCAAGACCTCTCAGTAAGCTCTAGATAGGTCGGACATGTCAGGTGTAGCCATGAGCCTAGGAGGTTTCTTCCTTTATCCCGACCTCGGACCTTGCTTCCTTCGAGTCGAACCTCGACCAGCCCTGAGGTCGAGAACTCGATCACGGCCTTCCGCCCTCGGGGTCTCGGGGAAGGCTTCCAAAATGTCTTGATAGCAAAAAATCAAGTCTTCTAATTTTGTCGCGTATAGATTTCTCAACCCGCGTAACTAATATGAACTTTCCTCATAAAATGGGGAAACAAAACACACAAAAATAGATATAGGGAACTGTACTCAACATCACACTATTGCGGCGTACAACCCAATCCCAAACACATACCCGTGGCGGCGTGCCACTCAACCCACACATAAAATTCACATAAGGAGATACTTACCGAGCTATATTGCTCATTACCACAAAATATCGAATAGCGGCCACAAGCACGCTAAGTTCATAATACCATCCCTAGGGAGACAGACAATGCTATACGCTACAAAACTCAAGCACAACTAAGGTGCGATATATAATCTGAATCGCGAAAGTCATCCTGCTCATATAACACCATCGCTAAACGGAACCTCAACACATATGAAATTTATCAAGTCGTTTCACAACTCACACGGCACAATATAATATTACATGAAATGGCCGACGACGAAACAACATCCAGCGTCCGAATACTCCTCCATGAGGAGCACTATGCTGAAATGAACACATCTGGCCTAATATATATGGAGACCATATTCATATTTAAATCCATTCACAGACCTCAAGCTGATTCGAGCTCACTGTACTAGGCTAATAACCTTTCAAGGGTTCATAATAACCATTTTTTCCCATAACACACAGGAACAACCATCATACCTGGAGCAAACCTCCACGGTCCACAACCCAACGAGCCGAGCGCCCTCCAGGCATAAATTCTCAAATTCGGGATATTACCACAATCTCCATACGTGATCTAAATCTTCGATCAAATCAAGTGATTACATGTCATATTTATATAATCTTCCCGTGAAACACGCTTCCAAGACTTCCCGTACCGGGTAACAAGTTTGCATATCATTACCACTGGCCATACCATGCTATAAAGCAAATCAAGAATCCGCAATCAGTATGTAAAGCCGCTTCACACCAGACACCGATCCCAGGTGATGCTAAAAACAATACCAGCTGACTCTAACCATCTGAGTCCTTTCTCGCTCACCCGAGCTCGTGACATTCTCACCAACATCGAACTGCAACCTTAATCCTAAACTTCCAAATCCCATGCTACTCACTGCACCTAATCATGCCAATGTGCAAGAGCACAAAATTTTTATCATAACTCCTGAACCACTAATAGGGTAAACACATCATCATATTGAAACATTTTACTTAGCTCATTTAAAGAGAACCATTTCAACATACAGCCAAATGCCCATAACCATAGAAAATACAAACCTCGAGTCGTGGTTTAAACTACCATATCCTTCCGGGGATCCGGTTTACACAAAGCAGGCCACTTCAACCGTTGTTGACTGGTACACCCATTCTGATACTTACTCTATGAATTTGAAGTTATTTCCTTCCATTCCCCCAATGTTATACCACCAACCGAAGATAACATAAAATATTCCAAGCTCTTTTATCTTAATTCGCTGTAAAAGCCTGATACTCAACCATACTATGGGCTCAAAATCCTTAGGCACCGCACCTTAACTTTTGAATCCACCAGGATAGCTGTTTAGAGTCACCTACTCTGGCTTGGTCCTAAGTATAATCAACTCCAAGGCTCCACTAGCACAGGAACACCCATCTCAATGAAGCACCCGACTGAATCATTTCCCTTGTAAATCACCTCTTGACGAAGCATAAATCCTAAATCTTCCCAAAGCCTGAACATAAGTCAATAAGGCCAACTATAACACACCTTTATCACTTCCTGGGCTCCAAATACCGCTTATGTTCTTTTCCCTTAGCTGTAATAACTCACCAATACGTCGATAACCCGAACCCTCACAAGTAGATAACCATGCAAGCCAATCATAGGCGGTGGGACTCTTCCACTTAGCTTGAAGCTACTATTACACAACTTTGGAACCCACCAAGATTCTTTCTTCATCGTTGAACTGAATCTTCCACAACCAACTCGCCAAATTCCTCGAAATCCTTCCATTAGCATTTAACGAACATTTTGAATCTCTAACAACATTCACATATTCAACCTTTTACTAGATGGCCAGTAAAATCCTTCGCAGAGCTTCGTCAATACCACGCGTCCGCTAACCTGCTCACCATAGATAACCCACTTATGGAAACTACCTACCAACCTCTTCAAACGACACTGTGCCAAGTATAATCACTACAAAATTAGTAAACCATCCTGAGCCCTTGCTCATTCACTAGTTGTACAAGTCTGTTCACTCCTTATTGACATCTACTAAATGTGCGACAATATCTTCCAATTTAAAGTTATGTTGTATCCTTCTTCATAACAAGAGACTCTTTTTTGTTGCATCCAATCTCCCGCCGTATAATAGCCAATATTTTCAATTAAGCCCGTAGACCCAATCACTGTCCACCCTGAATCCCAAATCTCTCTAGACTTTCTTCTCAGGGTGTGTAGTTATCCTGCCACTGAACCCATATGCTACTTCTCTTCCACTTTGTTCAAACTCACCCTTTGAGAAATCACTAGACTTTCGCTTCTTACAACTGACCTTCTAGAAATTTAACCACCACCTGACATTTTCCACATGTCATTCCTCATCCTTTGCTGCCCAATTGTTGCCTTAAATCAATATCTATCTCTGTAGCACTTGAACCGATAGATCGCTACGAACTTTAACCTTTTTTGAAGATCCCCCTTCTTAAGCCACCAACATTAGAAGTACCTATTGTGAGCACGTAATTTTTTCGCTATATGATTTACTCCTATAAAATTCAAGAAAATAGGGGTTTCCAATTATTTTTCATTTTATAGGATTTTTGTAGAAATCGTGTTAATTGTTTGCATTTTTCTATGCATGTTTATTTTATTAAAATCATGAAAAAAAAAGTATAAAAATATCATGCATTGCATTTAGAGTTGGTTTCCATGATTTTAGGATTAATTAGCTAATTATTTATTCTATCAAAATTGAAATTACAAAAATAGTCTATTATTGCATTTTTAGCTTAATTTTAGAATAATAGTTTTTCTCTTTTGTTTAGGATTAAGGAATTTTTATATTTTTTTTATGAAATTGGTTAGTTTACAATCTATATTAACTTAAGATTTTATTTTTTAGGTTTTTAATTGAAAAAAAAAGAGAAAAGCAAAAGAAAAGCAAAAAAGAATAGAAAATAAATGGGGCTAATTGCAAGGGCTGATTTAATTGGGCTAAGCCATGGTGAAGCCCAAATTTCCCCTCCACCCATTCCAATCCCCCAAGCGTAAATCCCAGCTACCCGGTCCTAGGCCTCATTGCAACCAAACAACCCCGTTTTCTTTGTCCCTAATCACGACTGTTGGATCTTTGAGATCCAACAGCCCGGGACTTATCGAACCCCAATTATAAAAGTGTCCGAACCAGCCCCCCTCCCAGTCAACCCCCTCATTCCTTCTCCTCACCTCCCTATCTCTCAAAACCCTAGAGACCGCTGCCTCGCAACCCTCTGTCGGCGGCAACTCCATAAACGCCTCCAAAACACCACCAAGAATCTCGAATTTCAAATTCGAGATTCATGCCCAAAAAAACCTAGGTCTCCAAACCCACCCAAACTTACACCCTATAACCACCAAGCCTTCCCAAAATCAAAACCCTTGGCAATTTCCCCAAAAAACCTTTGAAATTCGTCAAATTAGGGATCTATAATTTGACCTAATTTCAAAATTGGGATTTTGTTGAAGTTTTCTGCTCATCGTGGCTCGAGGCTTTCCCTGATAGACTATTCTTGACTAGAGTGGTCATTAGGGTCAGTTTCAAGCTTCGTCGAAGCATCTCGAGCCTTGTCATATCTTCCATCTCTGCTTCCTTTGGTCATCTATGCTCTCCGGCTTTTGGTCAGTTTTTCATCTTTGTTTTATATTATCTTCGGCTCCTCTGTTTATTCCTTGTCTTTATTTCTTTCCTGCTCAATTAATTTCTTCTTGCATGATAGGTTAGAGCATTTAACAGGCATGCTGCTTTCATTTTTTTATTTAAATTAGTTAATTGTTAAAACATTCTAGCATATTCTAGTTCAGGGTCAATTACAATTTGCATCGATTAATTCAGTTTCGTTTGCTTATTGAAATCATCTAGTCTTAAGGTTTTACTTTTGTTCAGTCCATTAGATTTAGATGCCTAGGTCTTTTTTGGGCTGTTGGTTCATTCTTGTTTGGGCAGGACGAGCCCATGGGTTTGTTTTGGGTCTTGGGTCAGTATTGAGGATGTAAATACAGGGGTGTCAAGAGCTGTTTTGGGTATTTGAGGGCTGGAGAATATTTTCTGTTACGGGAGAAGCTTCTAGAGGATAAGGTTAGGCTTGCCTGTTAAGAGATAAGGGAAGGCTTAGATATTTTTTATGGGTTAAGGGGTAAAATAACAAAGAAAAATAAAGGGTAAAAGGGATAATTGAGACAAGAGGAAAGCTGGATAATGCAGCCCTAAGGTCTGCCTATAAGAAGACCTTTTGATCATTCTATAGGGCAGAGGTGAAAGCATAAAAGAAATGTCAAAACGGCTGAAGCATTTTCCTCTAAAAATATTCAAATTTTAATGGCTCATTCTCAGCACAAAAGCTCTGCACTAAGACCTTTCTGATTTTTCACAAGAAAACTAGAAGAAATTTTCTGAAATTTTCAAACTCCAAAAGAGCTGAAGCATGGTTTAATTCTGGAAAAATTTTGGTTGCTTTATTGTTGTTGTTTTGCTCCCATTTTGGCTGAAATTCTCATTTTCGTTTTGCTTTTTTATCCAGGTATCTCTTGGACCTTAAATGGCATGGAACTGCAAGTTTGAAGTATGTAAACGAAATGTGAAAATTTAATGATATATGTTGCCTGTTATATTTTATCCCCATGTTCTTTAAATTCACTCAGCTTTCTTATATGCATTTTACTTGCTCATTCATGTTACTAATTTTATATCTCATCTTCAAGTTATGGTTTAGGATCTTAGCCTACTCTGTTGGTTTGTGATTTGGGCCAAGGGTATTTGTAATTTAATATTTAGAATGTTTGAGTGTTCTATAGTCCAGGTCTAAGTCAGGTATGGAATATTTTGTTGTTTTGGTTTAAGTTTGCTTAGGTCAGTGTTTGATTTTCAATTCTGGGTTGGTACATGGCATGATTCCATTGATTTAGGTCCTTTTAGGATTTGGTCTTAAGCATTTGGTTTTTTTTTTTAGAGTTATAATTTGAGCAGGAGACTACATGTTTGACAATTATTGTACATTTCCAATTTAAATTGTTTCAGTACTGATTAGGATAGTTGTATACGTGAATTTAGCATAACTAATGATTAGTTTCGAGTCCCAAATGTATATCGATAATAGAATATTTTTATAAAAAAAAGTATACAATGTGATTATTTGGATGTCATAATTTTGGATCTTTGCATATCATGTTGTTATATATTAATTAGGATCAGATAGGCCTTATTCAAACCTTGGTTTTGAATTATCATTGCCAAGTATTTGGAATGTGGATTTGGCCCAAATAGGACCGCCTGGGTTGTAAACTAGTCCTCGTTAGGCCTCAATTATTTCTATTGGGCTCAATTTCAAGCCCAAACCTCTTCATGCTCTTTTTACCCCTCAAAAGAGCCTATCTTTAGTAATGAATTGGGCATGGTTCAGCTGTCCCACTTGGAAATGGGCGACCGTATGCCCGACCACGTTTTTGAGCTCGTTTATGAGCTCAGTTTTCTTTTTAATAATTTGCTGGGGTAAGCTCAAACCAGAATTGGTTTTAATTAATTAAAGGTCCAGCATCCCCAAACTTTCTTACTAATTGTCATTTACTAAGTTCAAGCCATTTGCAAATAAGGATATCCTTTAGGCCTAATTAAGTGTAACTCTTTTAATTGCATTGAGGTGCGCCACTTATTTAAATATCCTATGGCCCTCACAAATGCTAATTAGATATTAGAATAAGTATTTGTAGAAAAGCCTTTAGGCGCATTTAAAATACCATCATGATTGTGTATACGTTCGCATAACATAATTACGATTCTAAAAATAAAATTGGAGTATGCGTTCGCGCAACTTTGGCCAAACTTTGTTAATAATAATAAAGTGTTACTAATTGTGGAAACGTTCGCATGACATGATTTTTGACGCGCCAAATAAATGGGTACACGTGCATGTGACCTGTTTCAAGATAATTTCTTAATTAAAAGAGGCAAATGCACATAGGTTCAAAAATAAGTAATTAGACTATTTAATAAGCCAAGTATTATCAAAGCGACCGTGCTAGAACCACGGAACTCGTGAATGCCTAACACCTTCTCTCGGGTTAACAGAATTCCTTACCCGGATTTCTGTGTTCACAGACCATAAATAAGAGTCAAATTTCCTTGATTTGGGATTTTAAACTGGTGACTTGGGACACCATAAATTATCCCAAGTGGCGACTCTGATTTTAATATAAATAATCCTGTTTCGATTGTCACTTAAATTGGAAAAAACTCCCCTATACTCCCTTTCCGGGGGTAGCAAAAAGGAGGTGTGACACCTATTCAATCTTGAACAACCGCACCCAGTGATGTCAGACAGGCGCTTCTCCATTACTATCTCACAATATCCTGCCCCAAAGGCGAATTGTAGAAGATTATAACACGACAGACTTTAACACATCAATTGAGGACGACGACACCACGTCTCAGATGAAAATTCCAATATACTTGAAAACACCAAGTCTCGTTACTCTATCAACCCAAACCCGAACATTTATAGTATGACTGCCTCTCCTCTGCCAAAAATAAAATACCGAGTCTTTAGATCGTGCTTTGAGTAGACCTCATTTCAAGTCATCATCCTACCACCACATCAATATTATGTGATAACTAATCCTGACCATCATAGCGATATGTGCATAGCCTCAAAGCTCTCCGAAGTGTAGATACTGAGCTAAAATGATTGAATATCCTTCCGCAAGGCGGCGACAATATCCCAATCAAATACGTAGGGAGAAAAATCCCGCACCACATCTATAGTACCATTACAATCCCTTAATTCACGATTTATAATAACCGCTTCACGTCACATAGAATTGAGTAGGAAATAAAGAAAGGCATGAGCCTCAAAGGAATCATCGCACGATGAGGAATCAAGAAGGGAAGTGCATCTTAACAGCCCTGCAGTCTCTCAAACATAAATATAGACGTCTCTATACTGATCCGCAAGACTCTACTAGACTCACTATGACCTGTGAGACCTAAGTGAACCTGGTGCTCTGATACAATGTTGTCACGACCCAAATTCCATTAAAGGTTGTGATGGCGCCAGACATCGCTGTCAGGCAATCCAACACAAAGATGTTAATTAAATTCTCGTTTTAGTAATTTTAAAATCATTTATTTTCCTTACATTAACCCATAAATAATGAACTTCACCGGGTAAATAATGATGTCTTTAGCAAATTTTCAACACTAAATAATCACATATACATCTAAGAACCCGTTGTCACAAGTGTATGAGCAATTTCTAGAAAGTAAAATGTAATACAACAACTGTTTGGAATACAAACAGGACAGAAAAGAAAATACAATACTCTGAAAGAGACTCTACTGGTTGTCAGTCGTCTCAACAGATGCAGCTCATCTAAGTCTCTATATCAACCATGTCATTGCGCCTAACGAGGACACTAGACGTACATGTTACTTTACAACAAAAATACATAGCAAGTGTAGTATGAGTACAAAAATAACGTGTACCCATTAAGCATCCAGTCCAACCTCGAAGAAGTAGTGACAAGGGGTCGACTTTGAAACTTACTAGTGGTCCAATAATATCAAGTACGGTAATGAAGTGAATAAACATGAAACAGAGTAAATATATGAAATAAACAAGTATAAAGTACGTGTCACGACCCAAAAACAAATCCGGTCGTGATGGCGCCTATCGCGAAACTAGGCCAGCCGACACAAACCCCAATACCAACCAAAACAATTTTAATAAGTCATTTAAAGTCATTAATTAGATAAAATCCCAAAAATGTAAGATAGAATATAACAGTGGGGAAACAAAACACGGCCCGACATCGGGGTGTCACCAGTCATGAGAAACTACAACTCGTCTAGGAATATGAAAAGACAAAATAGTTTGAAACAAAGCTAGCACAAAGCTGAATAAAGATAGGAAGGAGAAACACTGGGCTACGAACGCCTAACAGCTGCCTAGTCAACTCTGAAAGCCTGTTGGAAGATAAATCAGCACTCGCTATCGCGACCCAAGACTCCTAGATCTACACATAGGGTGCACAGAGTAATAGGAGTATGCCAACTCAGTAAGTAATAAAAGTAAACACAGTTGAGCAGTAAGAAAACACATAAACCACAGCATAACGCTAGAGCAAAACAGTGTACGTCCAAATCAATGCAGTAAAGCAATAACACTCGTAAAAACATCTTAGTTCAGTAAAACCTTTTTAAAACAACTTTCAATAGTTTCAAGCGAGTGATGAAAACAGTGAGAAAAGAATAGAAATGTAAACAACACCTCGGGCAAAATATATACCACAATCGCCCCTCGGGAAATATATCAACAGAACCAACCCCTCGGGCTACCTCACAATCACTTGTATCAGCCCTTCGGGCAATATCACATCTCACACTGGGTAACCGCGCTCACTGGGGATGTGCAGACTCCTGGAGGGGCTCCTACAGCCCAAGTGCTATAACAAAGCCATCTCGTGGAATAATCAAACAGGCCCTTGGCCTCATAATAAGCCACCTCGTCACGTAACAAATCATGCCATCGACCTCATAATCATGAATTAGTACAACACTGCTGCGGCACGCAGCCCGATCCCATAATATCCTCACAACACAGACCCTCGACCTAACTTAGTTAGAAATCTCTCAAGCCACTCAGGCAACAGTAAAACATGATGCTCAGCCCAAAATATCATTTAAAATATCAAAACGGAGTAAATATGGTTGAGTTATGAAAACGGTATAATACAGCATGACTGAGTACAAATATGAAGTCAAAATAGTGAGGAATAGTAGTTGGCACGAGGCCCATTTACGGCATTCAACACAAAACATGATAATACTTTCCAAAACACAATGATAACAACCAGCTTTCAATCAAATACGTGACTTAATAGTCATACGGGATGGACTAAGTTACAATCCCCAATGGTGCACGACCCCATGCTCGTCATCTACTGTGTGCGTCATCTCACCTCAGGAAAGAATTTAAAATCATTACATACCTCTATCCGGTCCAAACTCTAACCCGTGATACCTTTGCCTCTCGACTCGGCCTTTGGATGCTCCAAATCTAACCAAAAATAGATTTATACCATCAAAATATGCTAAGGGAACAAAGCCCACTCGAAAAAAACCAATTTACATGAAAAATCCTGAAATTGGCCAAACCCGACCCCGGGGACCATATCTCGAATTCTGTTAAAAATCATAAAACTAGAATTCTTACATTTTAACGAGTTCATACATATCAAATACACCAAAATTCGACCAGAAACGACCCCTAAAATCCTCAAATCAAAGTCTCCAATTTCAAGCCCTAACTCCTCAATTTTAGGCCTTAGATTCCACAAATTTCATGTCTAATTAGGTAGAATTCACAATAGGAACGAGTATTGAGTCCAAATATCTTACCTCCAAGTGTTTCCCTTTGATTCCCTCTTCAATCCTTCTCGAAAAGCTCCAAAATTGCTCAAAAATGGTGGAAGATAGACCAAAAATCGCAAACATGACTATTTAAACATTCTACCCAGGTGACCTATCCTTCTTAGCGAACGCAGTGAAAGCCTCGCATTCGTAAAGTACAAAAATCCATTGACCACTTATTCCTTATTTGTGAACGCGGCCTCCTAGACGCAAATGCAAAGCTTCAGCTTTTCAAACCATCGTGAACGCGACACACCTAGTATGAACGTGAAGCACAAATGATCGGGACCCCAGCTGCTCCAATTACTCACGTTCACGGTGCATACTGAGCCTCTCCCTTCGCAAATGCGGGAATAACATCGCGAAGGCGAAGGCCAAACTTCCTGCCTCACACCACATGCCTTCACGAATGCGAGAGCCCTCTCATGAACGCGAATGCCAAAACTCTGCAACACTAACAGCAGAAAATCTGCAACTTCTCAAAACAAGATTTGATCCATTAAACCACCCGAAACTCACCCGAGGCCCTCGGGACCTCAACCAACATGCCAACATATCCCATAACATCATTAAAACTTGTTGCAAACTTAGTAACACTAAAAACAACATCAAAACACCAAATCATCATCGGATTCAAGCCTAAGAAATTCTAAAACTTCTAAATTCCGCTTTCGATCAAAAAGTATATCAAATCTCATCCGAATGACCTGAATTTTTGCACACACATCACAAATAACACAACGGACCTACTCCAACTTCCGTAATCCCATTACGAACCTTATATCAAAATCTTCGCTATCCACCAAAAATTGCCAAAATTCTAATTTCGCCAATTCAAGCCTAAATCTACTTCGGAACTCCAAAACCCATTCCGATCACGCTCCTAAGTCCAAAATCACCTCCTGGAGCTATCCAAATAATAAAAACCAAATTTTGAAGATCGTTTACTCACAAGTCAATTTTCGGTTGACTTTTCCAACTAAAAGGCCAACTTAAGATACTAAGTGTCTCATTTATCTACAAAACTACTCCGAACTCAACCTAACCAACATGAAGCGATAAAATATAGCTAAACAACATATAAAGAAGCAAAAATGGGAGAAATGGGCCTGTAACTCATGAAACGACCGGCCGGGTTGTTACAACCTCCCCCTCTTAAACAAACATTCATCCTCGAACGAGTCAAGAAACATACTTGAAGCCTCAAATAGGTGAGGATATCTGCTCCGAATCTCCCACTCGGTCTCCTAGGTAGCCTCCTCCATGGGCTGACCTCTCCACTGCACTTTCTAAATTTATATACTTTGACCTCAACTTTCAAACCTGACGCTCCAAAATAGCTACGAGCTCCACATCATAAGTCAAATCACCATCTAACTGAATAGTGCTGAAATCCAAAATATAAGACGGGTCACCAATATACTTTCGGAGCATAGAAACATGAAATACTGGATGCACACTCGATGGGATGGGTGTCAAAGCAAGCTCATAAGCCACCTCCCCAATCCTCCGAAGCACCTCAAAAGGCTCACTGAACTGAGGACTCAATTTACCCTTCTTCCCAAATCTCATAATACCCTTCATGGGTGAAACCTTCAATAGAACCTTCTCTCCAACCATGTAGGACACATCACGAACCTTCCTGCCAGCATAACTCTTTTGTCTCGACAACGCTGTACGAAGCCGCTCCAGGATCACCTTCACCTTGTCTAAAGCATCATGCACCAAGTATGTACCCAAAAGCCTAGCCTCACCCGACTCAGACCAACCGACCAAAGATCTACACCGTCTCCTATACAAAGCCTTATATAGAGCCATCTGAATACTCGACTGATAACTATTGTTATAAGAAAACTCCGCGAGCAGTTGAAACTGATCCCATGACCCTCTAAAATCAATGACACAAGCACGCAACATGTCCTCCAATATCTAAATGGTGCGCTCGGACTGCCCGTCCGTCTAAGGGTGAAAAGTTGTGCTCAACTCAACCTGAGTACCCAACTCTCTCTACACAGCTCTCCAAAACTACAAAGTAAACTGAGTACCTCTAACTAAAATGATGGAAACTGGGACACCACGCAACCGAACAACCTCTCGAATATAGATCTCTACCAACCGCTCTGAAGAATAGGTAGTACACACAGGAATAAAGTGTGCGGACTTGGTCAGCCGATTCATAACAACCCAAATAACATCTAACTTCTTCAAAGTCCGTAGGAGCCCAACTACAAAGTCCATGGTGATCCTCTCCCACTTCCATTCTGGAATATCCATCTGCTGAAGCAAGCCACCCGGTCTTTGATGATCATATTTCACCTGCTGACAATTGAGACACCAAGCTACAAATCCCATAATGTCCTTCTTCATTCACCTCCACAAATAATATTATCTCAGATCCTGATACATTTTCATGGCACCCGGATGAATGGAATACCGCGAGCTATGGGTCTCCTACACAATCAACCCTCGAAGCCCATCTATATTGGGCACACATATCCGGTCCTGCATTCTCAATACCCCATCATCACCAATAGTTGGATCTCTGGAATCATCGTGCTGAACTCTGTCCTTAAGGAAAAGCAAATAAGGATCATCATACTGACGCTCTCTGATACAATCAAATAAGAAAGATTGAGAAATCACACAAACTAATACACGATTGGGCTCAAAAATATCCAACCTCACGAACTGATTGGCCAAGGCCTGAACATCAACTACAAGAGGTCTCTCCCTAACAGGAATATACGCCAAGCTCCCCATACTCACCACCTTCCTACTCAACGCATCGGCCACTACATTGGCCTTCCCCGGATGGTATAAGATAGTATTATAATAATCCTTTGGCATCTCCAACCATCTTCGCTGCCTCAAGTTGAGATCCTTCTATTTGAACAAGTGTTGGAGGCTACGATGATCAGTAAATACCTCACAATATACACCATAAAGATAATGCCTCAAAATCTTCAATGCATGAACAATGGCAGCCAACTCCAAATCATGAACAGGGTAGTTCTTCTCAAAGGGCTTTAATTGACAAGAAGCATAAGCAATAACTCTACCCTCCTGCATCAACACACACCCAATACCAACTCTCGAAGCATCACAATACACGGTATATAAACCTGAAACTGATGGCAAAACTAACATTAGAGTTGTGGTCAAGGCAGTCTTGATCTTCTATAAGCTCGCCTCACCCTCATCTGACCATATGAAATGAGTACCCTTTTGAGTCAACTTGGTCAAGGGTGGTGCTATAGATGAAAAACCCTAAACTAATCGACGATAATAACCCACCAAACCAAGAAAGATATGAATCTTTGTGGCTGAGGACGGTCCAGGCCAACTCTGAACTGCCTCTATCTTCTTTGGATTAACCTGAATACCCTCACTGGACACCACGTGCCCCAAGAATGCCACTGAACTAAGCTAAAACTCACATTTGGATAACTTTGCATAAAGATTCTCTTCCCTCAATCTCTGCAACACAACTCTTAAATGCTCCACATGCTCCTTCTGACTATGTGAGTACTCCAAAAGATCATCAATAAAAACTATGACAAACGAGTCCAGATAAGGCCGAAACACGATGTTCATCAAATTTATTAATGTTGCTGGAGCATTGGTCAGCCCAAAAGACATCACCAAGAACTCATAATGACCATATCAAGTCCTAAAAGTTGTCTTAAGAATATCGGAATCCCTGATCTTCAACTGGTGATACCCTAAACGAAGATCAATCTTGGAGAATAGTCTCGCTCCTTGAAGCTGTTCAAATAAATCATCGATATAAGGCAAAAGATACTTGTTGTCGATTATTACTTTGTTCAACTGCTTGTAATCAATGAACATCCTCATTGTGCCATCCTTCTTCTTCACAAATAGAACAGGCGCACCCCAAGGCGACACACTAGGATGAATGAACCCCTTATCAAAGAGTTCCTGAAGCTGCTCATTCAACTCCGCTGGTGCCATATGATACAGTGGAATAGAAATGGGCTGAGTTCCCAGCACCAGGTCAAAACCAAAATCAATATCCCTGTTCGGGGGCATTCCTGGTAGGTCTGCAGGAAACACATCAGGAAAATCCTACACTATAGGAACAGAATCAATACTAGGAGTCTTTGCACTCACATTCCTCACAAAGGCTAAGTATAAAAGACAACCTTTTCCAACCATCAGTAGGGCCTTTAGAAATGAAATCACCCTACTAGGAACAAAATCAGTCGAACCTCGCCACTGAATCTGTGGCACACCCGGCATAGCCAACGTCATTGTCTTAGCATGACAGTCTAAAATAGCACAACACGGAGATAGCCAATCCATGCCCAATATCACATCCAAGTCCACCATACAAAGCAACAACAGGTCCACTTGGGTCTCCAGACCCCCAATAGTCACCACACACGACCAATACACACAGTCCACAATAATAGATCACCCAATGGAGTAGATACCAAAACAGATGAAATAAGAGACCCACGAGCGTATCCAAATAACGAGCAAAATATGATGACATATATGAAAAGGTGGAACCGGGACCAAATAACATAGAGGCATATATGTGGTAAACTGAGACAATACCTGTAATTACAACATCTGAAGCAATAGCATGGGGTCTAGGTGGGAATGCATAGAAATGGACCTGACCACCACCTGATCGACCTCTCCCTCTAGGGAGACCCTAGCCGATTGTCCTACACCCCTAACCAACTGTCCTCCACCCTTAGCTGGGTGGGTGGGTGGTGAAGTAACTGGTGCTAAATTCGATGGCTGACTCCTCTACTAAGATGAACCCCCAAGAAAACGAGGACACTGCCTCTATATGTGCTTCAACTCTCCACACTCATAACAACTCCCTGGTGCTAGAGACAGGAACTGAAGGAAACCCCTAGCACCAGAATAACTAGCACATGCACCTGGCATAGAAGAGCCATGAACTGATGGAGCAGGGGACGAACTCTGGGCTGGAAGGGCACTGAGTGATCAATGCCCCTGATGAGAACTATAAAAACCATGGCCCGATGATGCCCCACAATAACCTGGGTGGGCTGACTAAGCATGCCTGAATGGGCAGCCTCTCTCTCATCTCGCTCCTGGCGACGAACTAACTCAATCTCGCGAGTGATATCAACAACCTCCTCAAAAGTAGTACCTGAACACCTCTCCTTGGTCATGAGAATCTGAAGCTGATATGTGAGGCCATCAACAAACTTTCTGATCCTGTCTTTATTCGTCGGAACCAACCAAACAACATGATGAGCTAAATCCAAGAACCTCATCTCATAGTGCATCACATTCGAATCACCATGTCGCAACTGCTCAAACTGCTTGCGCAGCTTCTCCCTGAGGGACTGTGGCACATACTTCTCCAAAAAAAGAACGGAGAACTGCTACTAGGTAGGGGGCACTGCACCAACAAGCGTACGCCTCTTATAAGCCTCCCACCAAGTGAAGGCAGCTCTAGAAAACTGAAAAGTAGTAAATGCTACTCCGCTGGTCTCTAGAATACCCGCTGTACGAGGAATCCTTTGACACTTGTCCAAGAAACCTTGGGAATCCTCGCCCTTTGTACCACTAAAAGTTGGAGGCTGAAGTCTACCAAACCTCTCCAATAATCGTCCTTTGGCATAATAGGAGCTATATAGCCCTGAGCAACTATAGTCGGCTGGGCTGGATGTACCCCTAACGTCTGAAGTCCCTGCGTGACCTGCTCAGGCGTACGAGCGGCGGGAGTCTAAGTGTCTCCCCTTGTCTGAGAAGTAGTTGTGGTTGTAGTTACTGAGACCGCCTGAGCTAGGACAGTGTACACTGATAGAATCTGGGCCAGGGCCTCCTGAAGGCCTGGCATCACAATAGGCACGGCTGGTGCTGTTGGAGCGTCCATAACTTGGACATGATCATGAATTGGGGCCGTTGGTGGGTCTGCAGGTGCTTCCCTAGCTGTTGTGCAGGCTACACCCCTACCCCTACCACAACCTTGACTGCATCCTCGGCCTCTGGTGGCCACAGCTAGTGGCATTGGTCATCCTCCATCTTGATCGGTAGCACGTGTCCTCACCATCTGTGAGAGAATAGAATAACAGAAGTTTAGTACTATAATCAACAGATTCACACAACAGGAATTCAAGAATGTGAAGTTTTTCCTTAAGGTTCTACGGCCTCCCAAGTATAAATATAGACGTCTCTATACCGATCCACGAGACTCTACTAAACCTTCTCATGGCTTATGACACCTATGTCACATAGGCTTTGATACCAACTTGTCACGACCCTAAAACGGACCTGGTCGTGATGGCGTCTATCGCGAAACAAGGCCACCCGACACAAACCCCAAACCAACCAAAACAATTATAATAAGTCATTTAAAGTCATTAATAAGATAAAATCCCAAAAAATGTAAGATAGAATACAACAGTGCGGAAACAAAACACGGTCCGGCATCGGGGTGTCACTAGTCATGAGCAACTACAACTCGTCTAGGAATATGAAAAGATAACATAGTCTGAAACAAAGCTAATACAAAGCTGAATAAAGATAGGAAGGCGAAGAATTGGGCTGCGAATGCCAAGCAGCTACCTAATCAACTCTGAAAGCCTACTGGAAGACAGATCAGCACTCATTATCGCAACTCGAGACTCTTGGATATGCACACAGGGTGCAGGGAGTAATGTGAGTACGCCAACTCGGTAAATAATAAAAGTAAATATAGTTGATCAATAAGAAAATACGTAAACCACATCATAACACTACAGCAAAACAGTATAAGTCCAAAACAATGCAGTAAAGCAATAACACTCGTAAAAACATCTCAGTTCACTAAAACCTTTTTTAAAATAGCTTTCAATAATTTCAAATGAGTGATGAATATAGTGAGAAAAGAATAGAAATGTAAACAGCCACTCGGGCAAAACATGTACCACAATCGTCCCTCAGGCAAAATATCAACAGAACCATCCCCTCAGACTACCTCAAAATCACTCGTATCAGCCCTTCGGGCAATAACATGAAACAATAATAACCCCTCGGCAATGCCACATCTCACACTGGGTACCCGCGCTCACTGGGGGTATGCAGACTCTTGGATGGGATCCTACAGCCCAAGCGCTATAACAAAGACATCTCGTGGCATAATCAAACAGGCCATCAGCCTTATAACAAACCACCTCGTGGCGTAACAAATTAGGCCCCCGACCTCATAATTATGAATCAGTACAACACTGCTGCGGCGCACAGCCCGATCCCATAATATCCTCACAACACAAGCCCTCGGCCTCACTCGGTCATAAATCTCTTAAGCCACTCGGACAATAGTAAAACATGACGCTCAGCCCAAAATATCATTTAAAATATCAAAACGGAGTAAATATGGATAAGTTATGAAAAAGGTAGAATACATCATGAATGAGTACAAATATGAAGTTAAAACAGTGGGGAATAGTAGTAAAAATTCTCCTAAGGGTCCAAAACAGTTGGCACAAGGCCCAAATATGGTATTCAGCCTAAAACATGATAATACTTTCCAGAACACAATGATACCAAATAGCTTTCAATCAAATACCCGACTTAACAGTCATATGGGACGAACTTATTCATAATCCAAAACTTTTCACGACCATACACTCGGCATCTAGTGTGTGTGTCACCTCAAAGTAGCACAATGATGTGAAATTTGGGGTTTCGTACCCTTAGGACAGCATTTACAATCATTACTTACCTATATCCCGTCCAAACTCTAGCCTGCGATGCCTTTACCTCTCGACTCAACCTCCGGATGCTCCAAATCTAACCAAAAACAGATTTATACCATCAAAATATGCAAAGGTAACAAAGCCCACTTAAAAATAATCAATTTACATCAACAATTCCAAAATTAGCAAAACTCGGGCTCCGGGACCACGTCTCAGATTTCGCTAAAAATCACAAAACTAAAATCCTTACACTCTCACGATTTCATACATATCAAATACATAAAAATCCAACCACAAACGACCCCTCAAATCCTCAAATCAAAGTCTCCAATTCCAAGCCCTAACTCCCCAATTTTAGGCCTTAGATTCCACAAATTTCATGTCTAATTAGGTATAAATCACAATAGGAACGAGTATTGAGTTCAAAAATATTACCTCCAAGTGTTTTACTTTGATTCCCTCTTCAATCCTTCTCAAAAAGCTCCAAAATCGCTCAAAATGGTGGAAGATAGACCAAAAATTGCGAATATGACTATTTAAACATTTTGCCCGGGTGACCTATCCTTCTTCGCGAATGCGGTCAAAGCCTCGCGTTCGCGAATTACAAAAATCAATTGACCACTTATTCCTTATTCGCGAATGCGACCTCCTAGACACGAACACGAAGCTTCAGCTTCTCAAACCATCGTGAACGTGACACACCCAGCATGAACGCGAAGCACAAATGATCGGGACCCCAGCTGCTCCAATTACTCAACGCGAACGCGGGACCCACATCGCGTTCGCGATGCATACTAAGCCTCTCCCTTCACGAACGCGAGACCAACATCACGAATACAAAGGCCAAACTTCCTACCTCACACCATATCCCTTCGCGAACGTGAGATCCCTCTTGCGAACACAAAGGCCAAAACTCTGCAACATAAATAGCAGAAAATCTGAAACTTTCCAAAACAAGATTTGATCCGTTTAACCATATGAAGCTCACCCGAGGCCCTCAAGAACTCAACCAAATATGTCAACATATCCCATAACATCATTCAAACTTGTTTCAACCTTCAGAACACTCGAAACAACATCAAAACACCAAATAATCATCGGATTCAAGCCTAAGAAGTTCCAAAACACCTAAATTCCGCTTTCGATCAAAAAGTCTATCAAACCTCGTCTGAATGACCTGAATTTTTGCACACACATCACAAATGACACAATGGACCTACTCCAACTTTCGAAATCTCATTCCAACCTTTATACCAAAATCTTCGCTATCCACCAAAAAATGCCAAAATTCTAATTTCACCAATTCAACCCTAAATCTACTCCGGACATCCAAAACCCATTTCGATCACGCTCCTAAGTCCCAAATCACCTCCCAAAGCTATCCGGATCATTAAAACCAAATTCCAAGATCGTTACTCATAAGCCAACTTCTGGCTGACTTTTCCTATTAAAAGGCCAACTTAAGAGACTAAGTCTCTCATTTCTCTACAAAACCACTCTGAACCCAACCTAACCAACACGACGCAATGAAATACAGCTGAACAACATATAAAGAAGCCGAAATGGTGGAAACGGAGCAGTATGAAACGACCTGCCGGGTCGTTATAGTACATGATACAGTTCCCCTCTTTATAATTTTACTTAAGATCTTAGCTAGCAAGTTCCCTCCGTAACCGGAGCATATATATATGACTATAGTGGATTTCATCAAGTAGGTTATCATGAATCAAATCAGGGAAAATCCCTCAGATACACTGGCTTCTTGCCAAATATTACGCACGATTCCATGAGGATACTATATATATATATATATATATATATATAGGAAATGCCGAGGCGTACGGCCCGATCAGACATAAAAGTAAATTTTGCACTGCCAGAGGGTTGAATGGCGCGAACCATAGATGTATCTATTTTTCTGCTCGTGAATCATACAAGCGACGCGGTCCCCGGTCGCGAATTATACATGTGCTGCGGTCAAATATAAATTTAGGGAGTTACCCTACTCGTGAATCATAAATGCGATGCGGTAGAATATAGGTTTAAAGAATTACCCTGCTCACAGATCATACGTGTGATGCGATTACACATAGATTTCTTAAATTATTAAGGTATTCCTCGTTTCTATTTAAATTACGAATTTCAAATGAAAGCTTTTGAGTTCCCAACTTTTCCTCAATCTCTACTCCTTTCAAAATAATTTAACAAGTTAACTCAATATCGCTCCTTCTCAAGATAAACAATAAATATAATTTAACAACAATATCAACAAGGCATTACGTAAGCCTAAAACTACCTGGACATAGGCATAGCTAGTAACTATGTACAGACTCTCGTCACCTCGTGCATACGTAGCCCCCACAATTAGAAGCACATAATAATATAGTCCACCTATGGGGTTAATTCCCTCAGACAAGGTTAGAAAGGAGACTCATCTTACTTCAAAGTTCCATAGCTGGCTTCCAAGCCCTCTCGATGACTCAAATCGATGCCTAACGCTCCAAAACCCATTATGATTGATGAATATGGCACTCTAATTTGCTCTAAAATTGGCTCATGGGCAAAAATGAAAAGAAATAGAGCCAACCCCTTGTTGCAAAAGAGGACACTGCAAGCCCCGATTTTTGCACCTACAGTCACTTGACTGCTTCTGCGGTTCCGCAGGTGCGGCCCAACTACCACTTCTGTAGCCTTCCACCAGATCACTCAACTCCGTATCTGCGGCGCCCATCCACTTCTGCGGCTCCACATGCGCAGGAGCGGTCCCGATTCTGCGAAACTCGACCGCATCTGCAGTCCACACCTTGTCCAGCAAAATCTGCTTCTGTGAGTCTTTTCCTGCACCTGCGGGCTCGCATATGCGGCCCTCTTCACATAGGTGCGGTTACACCAGATGTTCAGCTGCTTCAGTTCTTCCTCAACTTCAAATTTCAATCCATTAACCACCTAGAATCCACTCGAGGCCCCCGGGACCCTGTCCGACCACACCAACCAGCTCTAAAACATAATGCGGACCTGCTCGAGGCCTCAAATCACATAAAACAATGCTAAAACCATGAATCACACTCCAAATCAAGCTTTATGAACTTTAAACTTCAAACTTCTATATTTGATGCCGAAACCAATCAAACCACGTCCGATTGACCTCAAATTTTGCACACAAGTCATATTCGACATTATGGACCTACTACAACTTCCGGAATTGGAATTCGACCCTGATATAAAAAAAAGTTTACTTTCGATCAAACTTCTCAAAACCTTCAAATTTCTAACTTTCGCCAAATGACTCCAAAATGACCTACGGGCCTCCGAATCTACTTCCGGACACGCTCCCAGTACTATAATCACCAAACGGAGCTATTTCCAGACTCGCAATCCCAAACGGGCATTGATAACACTAAAATGCATTGCAACCCAAATTCATGAATTTTTTCCCAAAATGCTAACTTCCATAATAGGCGCTGAAACGCTCTTGGGTCATCCAAAACTCAATCCGAACACACACCCAAGTTTGGAATCATCATACAAACCTGTTGGAACCTTCAAATCCCAATTCCGAGGTCATTTACTCAAAATCAACACTTAGCCAGATTCTTCTAACTTTAAGCTTCCGAAATAAGAATTCCTTTTTTAAATCAACTCCGAACTCGCTGAATCTCAATTCCGACTACGTGTACAAGTCATAATACCTGAAGTGAAGCTGCTCATAGCCTCAAACTGCTGAACGAAGTGCTAGAGCTCAAAACGATAGATTGGGTCATACAGATGTCGTACTAGTTCACTTTACTTATATCATCATTTCGTGGTAAGGACGGGAGTAAAAGCAAGAAGGGTGATGTCATGCCATTTTCATATCATTGTTTTACCTGATTTCATTGGGTGATGACTTACTTGGCTATTTCGTGATTTCATCCCTGTCGTAGCTGTTACATTTTCCCCCTTTTTGCATGTCCCCTCCCAGTTTATACGTCATTATTCTCTATTATTATTGTTGCTTTATATTTATATATATATATATATATATACACACACACACACACGTGGGTATCATGGCATAGCTTTGTCACTACCACGTCAAGGTTAGGCTTGACAGTTACTGAGTACATTAGTTCAGTTGTACTCATACTATACTTCTGCAATTATCGTACAGATTTTGGTATTGGTCCTAGTAGTGCGTGAGGTGTATCAGCTCGGATCATTGCATATGGAGGCGTGAGGTAGATCTACAAGCGTCTCTGCAGACCTTGAAGTCCCTTTCCTCTTCCCACTTTACTTTTCATTTCCTTCAAAACAGTTATATATATTCCAGACTCTATTTGAAGAACTTCTAGTTGCTCGTGTACTCGTGACTCCGGATCTTTGGGAGTAGATATTATCACATGACTTATGTTGGTATTGTACCAGATTGGGTTTCTATTTCTCGTCATATATCATCATTATGTTTTAACTGTTAAAAATTGACTATTTAATTATATCATGTCGGCTTGTCTAGTAAGTGGATGTTAGTCATCATCACGATCCCGAGGTTGAGATTTCGGGTTGTGACATAGAAAGAGAGTGTGTGTGTGTGTATGTGTTTGCGCCTACGCAACTTTTCAAAGTATAGTCTCCATTTTCTAATTTTCATGCGATCACGATTTTATGGAATAATAGATCCATAAGACATAACAATTAATCTCTTATGTATCAAAAACACATTAATGGATTGAGCTACATTGACTGAAAATTAATATTTTCATAACAACCTTTAAGCTTAAGAATTATTAAAATGTACAAGATTGCGTCTTATCCGAAAAATTGACATAGATGAGAAACCATAATCTTCGTAACAACCTTTAAGATTGAGAATTACTATTAAATAAATATTTTTCCTCTTCCAAAATGGCCGATAAGGTTTCTTGAATTATAGAGTAACTCAAACAACTAACTTCTACAGAAAGAATAAATCATTACGACTAACATACTTATCTTGCCGAATCAACTAGTCTCTGATCACCTGTATTGCAAAGGTAAGCTAGTTAATATTTTATGGGGTTGAATTTGACTAACCACATCCCTAAACCAGCACGACCAATCGCTGAACATGCGCAAGCCAAGATAGAAGCACGAGTCAGGGGTAGTGGGAGGAATGACTCCATAATCCCATCGGCCCCTCTATAGCGTGTACTTAGTCTCTATTCTTTAATATTTAAAGAAGGATCCCCTACTATATAAAGGGAATCCAAGCATTGTAAAGGGGACATTGAACATTTTACAAGATCTCTTGTTCTCTCTCATCTCTCTAACATTCTCTCTTTCTCTCTATCTCTCTCTCATATATACTATTACTGCTGAAATTGTTTATCTATAATATCCTAGGGTCTTATTATTTTCGATTACGATTACCCCTTCATTTCTTTCGATTAATTTGCTCGGAAAGTGTTCGATAACTTTTGAGTGAAATAATTTGGCGCCGTCTGTGGGGATTTTGATAATCGGAATCATAGTTCACACCTAGGATACCAAAAACAACAATCACTGTTCTTCAAACTCCATAGAAACTAATAAATGACAGAGAAAGAATCAAGGCTGAAGATGATAGCAGATGTCGCAACCAACCTCATAGGCCCCCTCAACGAAGCCGGTAGAGAAAATACCTCAAATACAACATCCAGTAGTGCACCGGAGGGGGAGATCTCACCCTCTTCACTTGAAGATATGACAATTTTGCGTGAAAGAGGGGCCTCTATATCTACAGCCAAGGGAACACCCCCAGTAGTCAAAAATCTACTAGAGGAATGGTTGACAAACACTCTAAGTAGAATGCTCCAGAAACCACCTCAAGGAAATATCAAGGCTTCGTCAACGGTAGAAATCACTGTCGCCATCGGTGAGCCCAGTGTTGTACGAACAAATAACGCCCATACCGATACCAACGCCAGCGACGGTGCACTCGCAACCATCCTTAAGAAAATGGAAGAAATGAAGAATGAGAATAAAGCGCTTTGTCATCAAATGAAAGAGCACCAAGAAAGGGTGGACAAAATTCCTGGCGCCCCTAAACTACTACCAAAACGCGATGTGGGAAGGTTCATCGAACAACCGTATAGTGAGGAAGCTGCTCCTCAACCAATCCCAAAAACCTTCAATATTCCACCATACTTGGAAATATATGATGAGACCACGTATACGGAAGACCATCTGATCCATTACGTGACCGCCATAAAAGGCAATGACCTATCAAAAGAACAAGTGTTGTCCGTGCTGCTGAAAAAGTTTGGCGAAACTTTGATAGGAGGGGCGTTGATGTGGTACTCTCAACTACCAGCTAGATCAATATCAATGTTCGAAGAAATGGCAGACAAATTAGCCACCGCTCATGCAGGAGCAAAGAAGGCCGAAGCTAGGGTCAACGATATCTTTGCCATCAGGCAAACAACGGGTGAAGGACTCAGGGACTTCCTGGCCCGATTCAACAGGGTAAGAATGGGACTACCAAACGTATCAGAAGGAATGGCAGTCGTAGCTTTCCAAAATCGACTGAATAGAGACGGATCAAAAGCAACCAAGAAGCTGCTTCCCCGACTCATGAAGCATCCCCCCACCCATGGGAAGAGATCCATAATGCCTACTGCGCTGAAGTAAGAGCAAACGAAGAAGATCTTAATGGTCCAACCCAACGACTAATGTCAGTACAGTCAGAGGTAAGGAGGGATCGACGTAACGACGGGCGACAGGAACAACCTCCACACTTCAACAGAGAAAGGCATCAGCCTTACGTCAGAACTCCCAATTCGCCTCCTCCGAGGCATCCAGATGTTGTGCAGCGACATGTCGCCTCGCTTCGAAATGAAAGAGGTATGCCCCCATTATTATCTGCTCATAACTTTTGTATCTCCCCTTCAGAAATAGTGTACGCACTGGAGAAGCTGGGTACAAAGGTGCAGTGGCCGCAAAAAATGAAATCAGATCCTAGTGCAAGGAGGTCGAACACCCTATGCGAATTCCATTAGGAAAGAACACAAGACCGAAGATTGCATAGGTCTATGGCAGGAGGTAATCAGAATGCTGAACCAATGATACATGAAGGAGCTGCTTAGCAATATAGTAAGGGCAAATTTTGCCAGGGGACGCGACCAGTCCCAAGGACCGCCAAAACCACCTTCTCCAGCATGCACCATACAGTTGATCGTCGGTGATGGCGATGACTCAGCAATCAATCATGTAAAGTTTGCCACAACACATAAGTTGAAGCACACGATCTCTCACCAACAGTATGGTGACTTCGAAGACAGTATCACCTTCAATAAGTCTGATGTCGATGGTTTGTCTTTTCCTCATTACGAAACTTTAGTTATAACTTTACGTATCATTGATACTGATGTGAAAAAACTCCTGGTAAACGATGGAAGCGGCGCGTGTATTATCCATCCAAGAGTGCTCATGCAAATGAGGCTCGAAGATAAGATAATATCACGTTGCATAACACTAACGGGTTTTAACAATGCTGTAGAGCGGACCTCTTGAGAGATATCATTGCCAGTCTTGGCAGGGGGAGTCACGCTAGAAACCATATTCCACATCATGAGTCAGGAAACGGCTTACAACACCATCATAGGGCGTCCTTGTATACACGCCATGCGAGCCGTTCCCTCGAACTTCTACCAGGTAATCAAATTTCCCACCCATGGGGAATAATCAATATTCGAGGCGAGCCACGTACCGCCCAAGAATGCTACCGGATTGCCCAAGACTGTACGCATACCAAACAACTGAAGGGATCAACCGCGGAAGCATAGCAATCAGCCATGTCGGGAACTAAAATCAACCCGACGGCAAAAGTCATCATAGACCCAGATGTCGTAGAAGCTTGCAAAGTGGCAGTCGAGAACCTCGACCCGATCCAGCTGGACGACACAGACAATTCAAAGAAAGCCTACATCGGGCGCAACCTCTCCGACCCAAGTAAGTACCACGAATTCTTAACTAACCATGCTGATTTATTTGCCTTCTCACATTCAGATATGCCGAGAATCCCAAAAGACGTCACCATTCATAAGCTAAATGTCGACCCACTCTATCCGCCCGTAAGGCAGATAAGAAGGTAATTCAACGTCGTAATCAACAAGGCAGTCAATGAAGAAGTGGACAAATTACAAGCCAACGGTTCCATTAGGGAATCGAAATACCCGCAATGGGTCGCTAATGTCGTCATGGTTAAAAAGAAAAATGGGAAATGGAGAATGTGCGTGGACTTCACCGACCTGAACAAGGCATGCCCAAAATATCCTTCCCAATGCCCCATATCGACTAGATGATCGACGCAAACGCAGGGCACGAACTGCTAAGTTTGTTGGATGCCTACTTCGGCTACAACCAGATCCTAATAGCCGAAGAGGATCAAGAGAAGACAACATTCATCACCCACCAAGGGATGTAGTGCTATAAAGTGATGACCTTCGGACTCAAAAACGCGGGAGCAACATACCAAAGGTTAGTCACCAAGATGTTTAAGGAACAACACAGAAAGACAATGATTCTTTATATCGATGACATGTTAGCAAAATCGGCAAAAAGGAGGACCATATCGATCATTTGAAAGAAGCCTTCGAGATACTGAGGCAGTACGAGATGAAGTTGACCCCAAAAAAATGCAACTTCGGCGTGGCCTCAGGAAAATTCCTAGGTTTCGTCGTATCACAACAAGGTATCGAAGTCAACCCAGATCAGATCAAGGCCATAGACACGATACCTGAGGTTTTGAGCAGCAAGAAGCAAGCACAGAAATTGACGGGGCGAATAGCTGCCCTATCAAGATTCATCTCACAGTCCTCTGACCGATGCCACAAGTTCTTCAGCATACTGAGGAAAGATCATGGGTTACAATGGAATGGGGAATGCATTGAGGCCCTAAGGAAACTAAAAGCATATCTATCTTCGCCGCCATTGCTCGTCAACGCAAACCCGGACGAATGTTTGCTGGTGTATTTGGCGGTGTCTGAAGTTGCGGTCAGCGTAGTCTTGGTCAGCAAAAACAAAGGTACTCAATCCCCTATTTATTATATCGGCAAAACTTTAATAGATGCCAAAACGTGATACCCACACCTCGAGAAACCGGCCTAGCACTGGTTGTAGCTTCACAGAAGCTTAGACCTTATTTTCAATGCCATCCCATAAAAGTAATAACAACCTTCCCCTAAGGAGCATCCTGCATAAACCCAAACTCTCGGGTAAGGCTCACAAATGGGCCATAGAGCTCAGCGAGCATGACATAACCTACCACCCAAGAACCGCCATTAAGTCGCAAGTACTTACCGACTTTGTCGCCGACTTCAGTGCAGGGATATTGCCAGAGGTGGAGCAAGAGGACTTTCGTGCCTCCGCCCACACTGACATCTGGACTCTCTACATTGACGGTGCTGCGAATGCCTCGTGATCGGGACTGGGACTTGTCCTCAAAGTCCCCACGGGTGAAATAATTCGCCAGTCCATACGATGCCCCGAGATGACTAACGACGAGGCCGAGTATGAGGCTGTGATTGCAGGTATGAACTTGGCCATCAAATACGGGGCCCGTCGACTCATCCTCTACTGCGACTTCCAACTCATTGTAAATCAAGTCACCGAGACTTAGCAAATCAAAGAACAAAGGCTATAAAAATACCAATCAGAGATCCATAAAATGATGCCTGAGTTCGATGAGTGTCTCTTCGAGCAAATACCAGGGCACAGAATGTTGAGGCAGATAGCTTAGCTAAACTGGCTGCGGCCACCAAGAATATCAACAAATAAAGTGTGGTCACCCTCCTCCATTCGGCCATCGACCACATCGAGGTATTTTCTTTAAATCTAACTTGGGACTGGCACAACCATTTGGTATCGTAGCTGCAGGACGGAACACTCCCGTGCGACAAAAAAAAGCCAAGAAGCTTCGCGTACAAGCCGCCCGATACAGCCTGATAATCATGGCCTCTACAAGAGAACGTTTGGTGGTCCCCTTGCTAAGTGCCTCGGGCCGCATCAAACGAGACAAGTATTAGAAGAGGTACATGAGGGCCACTGCGGTGCCCATACAGGAAATCGCGCCCTCGTCCGATGCCTCTTCCGTGCCGGTTATTACTGGCCTACTATGAAAAAAGAGGAGACAGATTATGTCCGAAGATGCGAACAGTGCCAAAAGTACGCCCCCATGATACACCAAGCGGTATAGTTTCTCCATTCAGTCACCTCACCATGGCCCTTCATAAAGTGGGGAATGGATATAATCGGCCCTCTACCAGCAGGATGAGGAAAGGTACGCTTTCTTTTAGTTTTGACTGACTATTTTTCCAAGTAGGTGGAACTAAGTGCGTACGCACAAATACGCGAGCAAGAAGTCATCGCCTTTATATAGAAAAACATCATATGTTGTTTCGGCATCCCCAAAGAAATCAGTTATGACAACGGCCCCCAGTTCATCGGTAGTAAGACGATCGAGTTCTTCGAGAAATGGCACATCAAGCGGATACTCTCCACTCCATATCACCCCGCCGCTAACGTCCAAGCCAAATCTTCCAACAAAACGATATTGAACATATTGAAAAAGAAGCTCGGGGAAGCTAAAGGTCTATGGCCCGAGTTACTACCAGAAATATTGTGGGCATACCGGACCACACCCAAATCTAGCACGGGAGAAACGCCGTACTCACTGGTCTACGAAACCGATGCAGTTATACCCGTTGAAATCGATAAACCAAGCCTGAGATATTCCCACACCAGCAGGGCAGATAACGACGGAAGCAGATTGCAAGATCTAGATAAAGCCGAAGAACGAAGAGACATAGCCCATATAAGAATGATAGCCCAAAAACAGCAGGCAGAAAGATATTACAACAAGAAAGCCAAAGTAAGATTTCTCAAAGTGGGAGACTACGTCCTCAAAGCCAAAACATTGGCATCGAAAGACCCGAATGAGGGAAAATTGGGAACCAAATGGGATGGACTATACAAAATCACAACAGCGGCGAACAAAGGAGCATTCCAATTAGAAAAATGGAGAGAAAAACACTCCAAAACAATTGGAACGTCGCACACCTCAAACACTTCCACTTCTGAAAAGGCATCTCCCTAGTCGTACTATTTTTCCATGCTCCGAGTTTTTTCCCAATTGGGTTTTCTCGGAGGGGTTTTTAACGAGGCGGCGAAGGGGATACCCGGTGGTATCAGAGCGCAAATTCATCATATCGACCAGTCGACACGGTCTCCAGGCCAATGTAATGAAGGGACTATACTAATTGTATGAACAGAATGTCTCCATTGTATGAATGGAATTTCTCCATTGTATAAACAGAATTACTCCATTGTATGAGNCTCAATGGCTAAGGTCATCAACATCGAGTTCGACCTCGTTCGACTATGACGGATAACACTTTGACGATAGTCGAAGCAACATCCTAATAGCTAAGGCCATCGACCTCGTTCGACCACGACGAATAACACTTCGACGACAGTCAAAGCAACATCCTAATGGCTAAAGCCATCGACCTCATTCGACTACGACGGATAATACTTCGACAATAGTCGAAGCAACATCCTAATGGCTAAGGCAATTGACCTCGCTCGACTATGACGGATTACACGTTAACGATAGTCAAAGCAACATCTAAATGGCTAAGGCCATCGACCTCGTTCGACCACGACGGATATAACTTGGACGATAGTTGAAGTATCCTAATGGCTAAGGCCATCGACCTCGCTCGACTACGACGGATAACACTTCGATGACAGTCAAAGCAACATCCTAATGGCTAAGGGCATCGACCTCGTTCGACCACGATGGATAACACTTCGACGACAGTCGAAGCAACATCCTAATATCTAAGGCCATCG
>MU782979.1:57290-129604 GCA_026770625.1 Nicotiana glauca | reverse complement strand
AATTCAAGGCACTACGGGGCATGCATCATAATTTGATTCGCAAGTATGAGGGGCCATTTAAAATCGTCGCCAAGGTAGGAAAGATCTCATACAAGCTTGACATGCCATTGTATCTCAAGATCTACCCTGTCTTCCATGCCAGCATGCTTAAGCCATATCATGAAGATAAGGATGATCCGAGTAGGGGACAATCAAGTCGAGCACCAATGACAATCACTTCCTCGCATGATTGGGAGATTGAAGCTATCATAGATTATCAGTCCAGGCGAAAACAAGGGCAAAAAGCCACCGCTATGTTCCTCGTCCATTGGAAAGGGCAATCACCGGAGGAGGCCACGTGGGAACGATATGAGGACTTGTGGCAATTCAAAGATACCATCCGAGAGTTTATGCAGCATCATTGCGCCACGGTCGTCGCAATATTAGGTGGGGGAGAGTGTGATGACCCGCCACGTCATCATGCCATATAGGTGCCATTTGGCATATATTAATGCCATGTGGAAGCTTACATAAGAAGAAGGCTAGCATTTGTGAGAAGATTCTAGAGAAGTATGGACATTTCCTTAGGAAGAACCTAGATCTTTATGGATTTGCTAGGAAAGTCCTTGGAATCTTCTAGGCTTGTAGAGAATTCTAGAGAAAGCCCTTATCTTGTAAATATCAAGGACTTGTATAATAATTAATATTTACACACTAGCCCCTAGGAGACTAGTATATAAAGGGGGCCATTCATTTGTAACTCATCAAGCAAACATTTCAAGTTCTCTCTAATACAAAGCTTCCTTTAGCAATTCTCTTGTGTTCTTTCTTCCATTCTCTTAGCGATCTTAAGTGTAGTAGGGCTGACTTGGCATAGCAAGAACGTGAGCAAGTTGTGCAAGATCGTGAGCAAGTTGTCAAGTGCCGCACGTGTACTTAGTTAAGAACTAAGGACGTGACATTAATCTTTTTGGGAGTTGATTTTCAAACGACAGCCCCAAGGGAGGGAGTGTCCGTCCGAATTTTGATTATAATCAGCACTTGAGCCTATTTTCTTAAAAGATCGAAAGTACCGGATTGTAAAGTGGAAACTTTTACAAGACATAAGATAATTTTCAAGGAAATTACTTCTCTTTATTATTGTCAAAAATAGTCATACATGCATACATGTTCTATGTCAGAGCTCGAGCAATCTACGTGGGCACCGTTCGTTTTGACCGTTTGGCCCTTACAGTAAATCCTACCTATCTAGACCCTTCCATTTTAAAATAATTTCCTTGCTAGAAAAAGTTGATATCCGAGGTGATCCTCCCCAGTATTCGAGGTTAATTGTAGAGAAATCTTGGATACTGTAAACACAGTGTGGATACCGATTTGTAACCAGCCTTTGATTCTAAGTTAGCACGATCTATTGTTGCCAAATTAAAAACCCTGTCGGAAAACCCATTTGGGACAAAATCGGTCTAAGGAAAAAAGAGTGCAACGTGTGCTTTCAGACCTAAAGACTTCATGCTGATAAACCCACCGTTGTATCTTATTGACCACCTACAAGTGTTAGTTTAAAATAGAAGGAAAATAGAAAAGGGTCGTACCTTAGCAGTAATATCATTTTAGGTGAGATACGTTCCAATTGCTCGGTAGTTGTTCCACATTCATAGTTACAAGCTTGTAGGATCCCTTTCTAGACACTTCAAGAATCTGGTATGGTCCTTCCCAGTTCGGGCCCAATTTCCCTTCATTCAGATTTGGAGTGTTGAGGGTGACTTTCCTTAGTACCAAGTCCCCGACGCTGACATATCAAAGATTGGCTCTTCGATTATAGTATCTCTCAATCCGTTATTTTTGGGCGGCCAATCGGACGAGGGCAGTTTCATGTCTTTCATCTAATAATTCTAGGCTCGTATTCATAGCCTCATTATTTGACTCTTCTGTCGCATATCGAAACCTTATGGTTGGTTCTCCAAGCTCGACCGGTATCAGAGCTTCAGCGCTATAAGCTAATGAGAATGGGGTAGCTCCAGTACTAGACTTCGATGTTGTACGGTATGCCCAAAGAACCTCAGGTAGAATTTCCTCCCACTTCCCCTTTTATTTCAGTTAGCTCTTCTTAAGGTTCTGGGTGATGGTTTTGTTGGTCGATTCGGCCTGTACATTTCTGCTTGGATGATAAGGTGTTGATAGGATTATTTTGATCTTGTGATCCTCGAGAAATTTTGGTCACCTTGCTGCCGATGAGCTGCTTACCATTATCTCATATAATTTCGGAAGTCATCCCGAATCGACATATGATGTGATCCCAAATGAAGTCGATTACTTCCTTCTCCCTGACTTTCTTGAAAACATGTGCTTCAGCCCACTTAGAGAAATAATCAGTCATAAATAAAATAAATTGAGCTTTACCTAGGGCCCATAGAAGAGGGCCAACAATGTCCATTCCCACTTCATGAACGGCCATGGGGACAAGACCGAATGGAGCAGCTCCCCAGGTTGATGAATCATCGGTGCATATCTTTGGCACTTGTTGCATTTTGGAACAAACTCTTTTGCATCTTTCTCCATGTCGACCCAAGTAGTATCCAGCTCTGATTACTTTATGGACCAATGATTCGGTAACGAAATGATTTCCACAAGTGCCCTCGTGGACTTCCCTTAGAACATATTCAGTATCCCCGGTCCCAAACATTGCTAAAGGACCATCGAACATCCTTCCGAACAAGGTCCCATCTTTGGATAGGGTGAATCGTGCTGCCTTTGTGCGCTGGGCTCTCGATTCTTTTGAGTCCAGGGGAAGCTTTCCGTTCTTCAAATACTCTATGTACTTGTTTCTCCAATCCGAGGTCAAACTTGTGGAGTTTACCTCGGTGTGGCCTTCCTTGACCACTAACCTTATGAGTTGCACGACAGCCCCCGAATTGAGTTCCCTATCTTTGACTGATGACCCTAGGTTTGCGACGGCATCAGCTTCGCTGTTCTGATCTCGAGGCACACGTTTCAAAGTCCATTCTTTGAATCGGTGTAGAGTTACTTGTAGCTTGTCCCCGTATCTTTGCATTCATTCTTCTCGGACTTCAAAGGTTTCGTTAACCTGATTTACAACGAGGAGGGAGTTACATTTGGCTTCCATCACCTTCACTCCTAAACCTTTGGCTAGTTTGAGACCTGCAATCATGGCCTCATATTCGTCCTCATTGTTAGTTAATTTTACAGTCCTAATAGATTGTCTAACCACATTACCTATGGGTGGTTTTAACACGATGCCACGTCCAGACCTTTTTACATTCGAAGCACCGTCCATAAAGAGGGTCTAGATCTCGAGGATGTACCCAAGTTGACTAATAGTTCTCTTTCAACCTTGGGTACTAGGGTACGTATGAAGTTATCCACGAAGACTGCCAAGATCTAAGACTTGATGCTGTTCGGGGTCAATACTCAATATCGTACCCGCTGATTTCTACGGCCCATTTGGCCAATCATCCCGAAAGTTTGGGCTTATGCAAAATATTTCAAAGAGAATAAGTCGTTACAACATATATTGGATGACATTAAAAGTATGGTTTTAGGTTCCTAGCGGCGCTCATCAAAGAGAGCGCTAATTTTTCTAGATGGGGAAATCAAGTTTTGGCCTCTCCTAAGGTCCGACTAACATAATAGATAGGGAATTACGTACCTTGTTCTTCTCTGACAAGGACTTTACTTATGGCTATCTCCAATATTGATAGATACAAGTTAAACTGTTCATCCGCCCTTGGCATGTGAAGTAGCGGTGAGCTCAATAAGTGTCGTTTAAGCTCCTCGAAAGCATGTTGGCATTCCGGTGTCCATGTGAAGTTATTTTTTTTCTTCAGAAATGAAAAGAATCGATGGCTCTTATCGGAGGACCTCGAGATGAATCGCCCCAAAGCGACTACGTGCCCCATTAACCTCTACACGGCCTTTATGTTGTATAATACCGATATGTCTTCAATACCTTTGATTTTGTCGGGTTTTATCTCGATTGCATACCATGAAGCCGAGAAATTCGATAGAGCCGACCCCAAATGCGCATTTTTCTAGGTTAAGCTTCATGTTGTATTTCTTCAGTATACCGAGAGTTTCCTGCACATTCTTCAAATGTTCCTCAGCTTGCAGGGACTTAACTAACATATCATCAATATAAACTTCCATAGATTTTCCTATTTGTTCTTCGAACATTCATTTTACTAGGCGTTGATAATTTGCACCAACATTTTTTAATCCAAATGGAATAACATTATAATAGTAGGTCCCATACTTAGTGATGAACGAGGTCTTTTCATGGTCTTTAGGGTTCATCTGTATTTGGTTGTACCCCGAATAGGTATAGAGAAAACAAAGGATCTCGTAGTCGGCCGTGGAATTGATTATGCGATCGATATTAGGCAACGGAAAAGAATCTTTGGGGCATGCTTTATTTAGGTCTTTGTAACCTAGACACATTCTAAGTTTGTTCCCCTTCTTAGGGACTACTACTTTGTTTGCTAACCATTCAGGATATTTTACTTCCTGGATGGACCCTATTTTGAGAAGTTTGGTTACCTCATCTATGATGAAAGCGTGTTTGACCTCGGATTGGGGTCTTCTTTTTTGTTTCACCGGATGGAACTTCGGGTCCAGGCTTAGTTCATGGGTGGGTATTTCCGGTGGGATCCATATTATATCGAGATGGGACTAAGCAAAGCAATCCATGTTAGTTTTAAGGAATTGAATAAGTTTTCTTTCAAGCTTGGGAGATAGCCCCGTGCCTAGGTATACCTTTCGTTTGGGCTAGTGTTCGACCAGTATGATTTGTTCCAGGTCTTCGACCATTGACTTGCTGGAGTCAGAATCATCAGGGACTATAAAAGATTGAGGAACCCCAAGTCATCATCCTTGTCAGTCCCCTGCTTCTCTGATTAGGTCGAGTCTGGTGTCTGTTATTGCTATTTGACTTCCTTTTTACCTTCGAATCGTTGATGAGAGTGCCGATATCGGTTTTACTTCGTCGACGACAAACATTTCCTTGGCGGCAAGTTGCTCTCCATAGACTACTTTGACTCCCTCTGCCGTTGGGAACTTTAGAACCTGGTGAATGGCCGAGGACACCACTCTCATTTTGTGGATCCATGGCCTCCCGAAGATGGCATTGTATCTCATGTCGCCCTCGATCACATGGAACTTTGTCTCTTAGATGGTCCTAACCACGCTCACTGGAAAAGTTATTTCGCCTTTGGTATTTTCACATGCCATGTTAAAGCTAGCACTTGGGCCACAGGCATAACCTGATCCTGCAGACCGAGACGTTCTACGGCCCTCAATCAAATAATGTTGGCCAAGCTACCTAGATCAATTAAAACACATTTAACTTGAGTCTTATTCATAAGTACTGATATTACCAATCCGTCGTAATGGGGTTGCACAATCCCTTTTGCATCCTCGTCATTGAAAGCCAGGGTCCCTTTTGGTATATAATCCCGAGTTTGCTTCTCCCTTGTAATCGACACCTTGGAACATTTTAATACTTGTCTTGAGGAATATCAACCCCTCCAATGATCATGTTATTCACATAAGGTGGCTCTTCTTGATCGTTCTATCTGTTGGAATCTTTATCTGTGAAATGATTTTGGCCCGATCGCTTAAGAGTTCCCGAAGGTGCCCTTCGTTGAACAAACTGGCTACTTCCTCCCTTAGCTGTCTGCAATCTTCTGTTCTATGACCATTGGTGCCATGATACTTGCACATTTGGTTGGGATTTCTCTGGGCTTGATCGGTCTACAGAAGTTGTGGCCACCTGGCATCTTTGAAACGTCCGATGGCTGATAGATGGTAGATGCATCAATGATGAAGTTATACTCTGATAGTTGCGGTGCTTCTTTGGGCCCAACTATCACGACCCAAGTTTGCTCTCCGTAAACATGTCGTGACGACACCTAGTCCCTACAACTAGGTAAGCCAAACAATTGCGGGAAGAGAAACAAGTGTGGAAGAACTAATATAAAATTGAAGATAACAAATACAAAAGTGTTTAAGATGCCGCTTGGCCTATACAGTACAAGGTCTCAAAAATCGAACAACTCCCAAAACTCGGAATCACATGAATCACAAGCTATGAATATAAAAAAATGCTCTAACTCCGGAATGTCTAAATCAAATGAAAAGTTAGAAAGGCTATCACTACAAGAGAGAATGGAAATGGACTCCTCGGTCTGCGGACGCGGCAGATATACCTCAAAGTCTCTAGAGAATCGCCTCGCCTCAATCGTAGTAGGGCTGAGTCGAAGTATGGATCTGCACATGAAAAACATGTACAGGTAAAGGCATGAGTACACCACAACGGTACCCAGTAAGTGCCAAGCCTAACATCGGTCGAGTAGTGACGAGGAAGGTCAGAGCCCTAACGATCATATACAATAATATATAAGGAAAAGAAGCACTATTAAAGTAACACAGGGTAATAAGAGTAGCAACAAATACAACAGAGACAAATAATCACAGAAGGAATACAGCTCAACACAGAGATAACAACCGGGAATCTCCTAGGATACCGTCATGTAGTCCCAAATATAAATGTCCAGTGGATTTCGCGGGTGTCGTCCTATAGTCCAACTCATAATGCGCAGGGGATGTCCACGAATACAATATCTGTAGTCCCAAATATAAATAATCAGTACTGGGGGAATCTACCCGGTGTAGTCCCGTAGTTCCAATGTAAAAGTGCAGGGGGATCTCCCGGAATACCACATCCGTAGTCCCAAATAAAACAGGCAAGGGGGATCTCGCGGGATATTTTCCGTAGTCCCAAAATAAACACACAACAGCAACACGAAGAATATTCAATTCAATCAAATTTATACCAAGGTAAAATTGCTATTTCTAGCCTAGCATGCTGCACAAAATTCAAATAAGGCAATTTGGGCAAGTAAAGCAGTTAAGTTACTTAGACAAGATTTCCTAAGCTAACAGTAGGCTTAAATTTGCAATTAGTAAAAACAGGTAAGAAATACACAATTATAGTTACTTAATGAAAATCGAAATTTGAACAATTAGCACATGTACGCACTCGTCACCTTACGTACAAGGCATTTCATATATCAACAATGCCAAATCCTAAGGGGAGTTCCCCCACACAAGGTTAGGCAAGCCACTTACCTCAAACCAGCTCAATCAACTCAATACCACGTTCTGTCCTTGAGTATCCAACTCCAAAATGGCCCAAATCTATTCAAAGTATATAAGTATAACTTCAAGTAACTAATTCAACTAATTAATTCAAAGCTAATACGCGAAATTAGGAAAATTGCCCAATAATCCTCCCAGGCCCACATCTCGGAATCAGGTAAAATTTACAAATTCAGAATCCCCACACTCTCATGAATTCATATATACAAAAATTCCTCCAATACGACATCAAAACTCAAAAATTAGGCCTAAGAACTTCTCAAATTTTTTACCCCAAATTCAAATTTAAAGGACGGATTTAAGCATAGATTCGTGGAAATTAATCAAAACCGAGTAAGAATTACTTACCCAAAACACCCAGGTGAAAAACTCTCCCAAAATCGCCAATCCCGAGATTTCAAATAAAATTTTGTAAGGTTTGAGACTAAACCCTCGTTTTCGCCCTTTTTATGATTAGTGAAACCAAATCTGTGGCTCTGGGACCGCACCTGCGGTACTACTTTTGTGAAGACCAAGTCGCACCTGCGACTTTTCATTAAAGTCCAGCTTCTACAACTGCGACCACTTATACGCAGATGCGGTGCGCTTCTGCGATGAAGAGTTTGCTTCTGCGCCCTGCTGGACCTCCCCTTTTTCGCTTCTGCAATGCCAATGCTACTTCCGCGGCTCCGCACCTATGGTCCCCAATTGCAGGTGTGGTTATGATAGAAGATCAGCAGTTGAAGCTTCTCCAAAAAACTTCCAATTCTACCGACAACTTTTCGAAATCATCTCGAGGCCCCCTGGACCTCAACCAAAAACATGAACAAGTCATATACCACCATTCAAACTTGTGCCAACCTTCGAAATACTGAAAAAAACATCAAATCGTCAAAACACCCTCAGATTCAAACCTAAGGATTCCAAAACTTCAAATTTCTGCTTTCGATCAAAAAGTCTATCAAACATCATCCGAATTATGTGAAAATTTTCACACACATCCCAAATGACACAACTGATGTATTCTAACTTCTGGAATTCCATTCCTACCCCGATATCAAAATCTCACCATCGAAGCGGAAACTTAAAGAATTCAAATTTCGGCATTTCATGCCTAATTAAGCTACAGACCTCCAAAACACAATCCGAACACGCCCCTAAGCCCAAAATCACCCAATGGAGCTAACAGAACCAGCAGAATTCCATTTCGAGGCCGTCTTTACACCGCTCCAACTACGATCCAAATTCTAAGACTAAAACTCTCATTTAGGGACTAAGTGTCCCAAAACACTCCGAAACTCCAAAACGAATCCTCCTAACAACCTATAATAGCATAAACAAACACGAGGAATGCATTTAATAGGGGAATGGGACGTTAATTCCTAAAATGACCGTACCATCGTTACATCCTCCCCTTCTTAAAACATTTGTTCATCCTCGAACGAGTACAGAGACATACCTGAAGTAGTGAAAAGATGAGGATAACGGCTGCGCATATCCTGCTCGGTTTCCCAAATTGTCTCCTCGACCGGCTGACCCCACCACTGAACCTTTACTGATGCAATGTTCTTTGACCTCAGCTTCCGAGCCTGCATATCTAATATCGCCACTAGCTCCTCAATGTAAGATAGATCCTTGTCCAACTGGACTGAACATAAATCCAACATGTGCGACAGATCACCGTGATACCTCTAGAGCATCGAAACATGAAATACTGGATGAATCCCTGCCATGCTGGGAGGTGAGGCAAGCTTATAAGTAACCCCCAACACGCTGCAATATCTCAAAAGGCCCAATAAACCTCGGACTCAATTTCCCTTTCTTCCCAAATCTTATGACGCCTTTCATAGGCGAAACCCGTAGCAAGACCCATTCTCCAACCATATAGGAAACATCATGAACCTTCCTATCCGTATAAGCCTTCTATCTGGATTGGGATGTATAGAGTCTATCCCGAATCACCTTAACCATCTCCAAAGCATCATGTGCCAAGTCTGTGCCCAATAATTTAGCCTCACTCGGCTCGAACCAATCCACCTTACCATACAACGCCTCATACAATGCTATCTGAATGCAGGACTGATAGATATTATTGTAAGCGAACTCAGCCAATGGTAAGAACTGATCCCAAGAGCCTCCAAACTCCATCACATACGCACAGATCATATCCTCAAGAATCTGAATAGTGCGCTCGAACTGTCCGTCCATCAAGGGATGAAATGTTGTGCTCAACTCTGCCCGAGTGCCCAACTCATGCTGTACGACCCTCCAGAACCGTGATGCCTACTGAGTACCTCTTTCTGAAATAATGGAAACTCGAATATCGTGCAGAGGGACAATCTCTCGGATATAAATCTCCGCTAAACAGCTCAAAAGAATAGGTGGTACATATAGGAATGAAATTGTGCGGACGTGGTCAGCCGATCCACAATCACCCAAATGGCATCGAACTTTATCAATGTCTGTGGGAGCCCAACTACGATGTCCATGGTGATCCGCTCCCACTTTAACTCCAGAATCTCTATCGGCAGAAGTAATCCACCTGGCGTCGAGTGCTCATACTTTACATGCTGACAATTGAGGCACCGATCTATGAACCCAACTATATCCTTCTTTATCTGCCTCCACAAATGGTGCTATCTCAAATCCTGATACATCTTTACGGCAAACGGATGGATGGAATACCGCGAACTATGATCCTTCTCTAGAATCAAGTCCTGAAGCCCATCAACATTGGGTACACAAAACCGACCCTGCATCCTCAATACCCCGTCATCACTAATGGTCACATCTTTGGCATCACCCTATAGGACCTTCTCCCCGGGGGCACGCAAATGAGGGTCATCAAAATGACACTCCTGGATACGATCAAAGAAGGAAGATTGAGAAACCAGCCAAGCATGGACCCGACTGGGCTCCGAAAGATCCAATCTCAAAAACTGGTTGGCTAAGGCCTGGACATCCATCTCCATGGGCCTCTCTGCTACTGGTAAATAAGCCACACTCCCCAAACTCTCTATCCGATGACTCAAGGCATCGGCCACTACATTGGCCTTGCCTGGGTGATACAAAATAGTGATATCATTGTCCTTCAGCAACTCTAACCACCTCCTTTGGAGTAAATTAAGGTCCTTCTGCTTGAACAGATGCTGCAAACTCTGGTGATTAGTATGAATTTCACAAGGCACACCGTACAAATAATGATGCCAGATCTTCAAGGCGTGAACAATAGTTTCTAACCCAAGATCATGGACATGATAGTTCTTCTCATGCACTTTCAACTGTCTGGATGCGTAGGCAATCACCCTACCGTCCTGCATCAATACCGATCCAAGGACAATCCTTGAGGCATCACAATAGATAGTATAAGACCCCAAATCGGTAGGCACTATCAAAACTGGAGCTGTGGTCAATGCTATATTGAGCTTTTGAAAGCTCTTCTCACACTCTTCTGTCCACTGGAACGAAGCACCCTTCTAGGCCAGCCTGGTCATAGGTGCTTCAATAGATGAAAATCCCTGAACAAATAGACGATAATAACCCGCCAAGCCAAGAAAACTGCAGATCTATGTAGCTGGGGATGGTCTTGGCCAACTCTGCACTGCTTCCACCTTCTTCGGATTCAGCTTTATCCCCTCACTAGATACCATATGACCTAAGAATACTACTGAATCCAATCAAAACTCACATTTTGAGAACTTAGCATATAACTTCTTTTCTCTCAAAGTCTAAAGCACTGTCCTCAAGTGCTACTCATGATCTTCCCGACTCCGGGAATATACCAAAATGTCATCAATAAAGACAATGACCAATGAGTCAAGATATGGCCGGAATGCACTGTGCATCAAATACATGAAGGCTGCTGGGGCATTGGTCAGCCCAAATGACATAACAAGGAACTTGTAATGACCATACCGAGTCCTGAAGGCATTCTTCGGGATATCTAGCTCCCGAATCTTCAATCGATGATAGCATGAATGCAAGTCAATCTTAGAAAACATACGAGCACCTTGTAACTGGTCAAACATGTCATCAATACGAGGCAAAGGATAATGGTTCTTCACTGTAACCTTCTTCTACTGGCATTAATCAATACACATACACATAGAACCATCTGTCTTCTTCACAAACACGATAGGATCACCCCAAGGTGATACACTGGGCCAAATGAAACCCTTATCAAGCAATTCCTGTAACTACTCCTTCAACTTAGGAGGAGTTATATGGTAATAAGGAATAGAAATATGCTAACTACCCGACAACAGATCAATTGCAAAATCGATATCTCTGTCGGGCGGCATGCCTGAAAGATCAGCTGGGAACACATCAGAGAAATCTCGCACTACTAGGACTGAATCTACTGTACGAGTATCAATACTGACATCTCTCACATAATCTAGATATGCGTCATACCCCTTCTCAACCATACTCTGAGCCTTAAGGAATGAAATAACTCTATTGGAAGTATAATCTAAGGTACCCCTCCACTCTAATCGCAGTACTCCTGGCATAGCTAGAGTCACAATTTTTGTGTGACAATTAAGAATAACATAATGGGGCGACAACCAGTCCATGCCTAGAATAACATCAAAGGCTACCATGCTGAGCAATAAAAAAATTAGCTCTGGCCTCAAAACTACTAAGAGCAATCAAACATGACCGATAAACGTGGTGCACAATAAGAGAATCTCCAATAGGAGTAGAAACATAAATAGGAGAACTCAAATAATCCCGAGATATGCCCAAATACGGGGCAAAATAAGAGGACACATAAGAATAAATGGAGCCTGGATCGAATAAAACCGATGCATCTCCATGACAAACCAGGATAATACCTGTTATGATAGAATCAGAGGTGATATCCTCAGTACAGGCAGAAAAGGCATAGCATCTGGCCTAGCCTCCGCCTCTAGGCCGACCTCTACCTCTAGTTGGCTGAGCAGGTGGGGTAGTAACTGGTGCTATGATCATAGCCTGAGAACTATGCGGGGCGCGTTGTGGCTGAGGAGTCTGTAAAGGTACACCCCTACCATGTCTAGAGAAATCCCTCACCTTATGGCGTGTGTCACTATACTCAAAAAAGCTCTAGGAGGATGTGGTGGTTGTGACTGGCTCAGGCCAGGTCTGTTGGACTGACCACTAGAAACACCTCGTGCACGAGTTGCACTAGATATTGAAGGTGCTTAATAAGGTTCCTGGGGTCTAGGAAGAGCTGGAATACCACTAGCTGCTAGAAGAGCTGAATGAACGGGGTAACTCATATAACCCATACCATGACAAGCTGAAGCTAGATCACAAGCACCAGAAACCTCTTGGCCTCCCTCTCCTCTCTGTCCCGAGCATACATACCCTCTACTCTCCTAGAAATGCTCACCACCTACTAATAAGAAATATCCATCTCCAATTACCAAGCCATACTAGACCTGATGCTAGGAATGAGCCCCTCAATAAAATGACGAACCTTCTCGTGAATAGTAGAAACCAAAGCTGGTGCATGTCTAGCCATGTCAGTAAAACAGACAGCATACTCTGAGACAGTCATAGTACCCTGGTGCAAATGCTCAAACTCTGCGCACCATGCGTCCCTAAAGCTCTAAGGACATACTTTGGAGTCTGTACTTCTCCCCCGACCTGGGATATGGCTACAGTAAGGGGAAGCAACCCTGCCTGAGCTAGAGTGGTGTACATACTCATAAACTGTACAAGAGTCTCCTGGAGAGCTGGAGTAGTAGTAGCAGTGGGCATGGCAGTGCCTGGGCTCCAGTTGAAACTGCTGGTGGCTTCTATGTAGCAGCTTGCACGGGTGCTCTGGCTGCACCGTATGTGCGTCCTCAGCCCCTACCTCAGCCCCGACCTTTAACGGCTCTCGTAGGGGGCGCAAGTGTCTGGTCTCCTCCAGTAGCACGTGTCCTCACCATATGTGAGAGAATAGAAGATAGAAGTTTAGAATTTTGATACCAAAAATCTCGCACGACAATTAATTCAAATGAAGTGAAATTTTTCTTAACAGTTACATAGCCTCTCGTAGATATGTACAGACGTCTCAGTACCGATCCACGAGACTATAATAAACCAGCTTGTGATTCATGACTCCTATGAACCTAGAGCTCAGCTACCAACTGTCACGACCCATGTTCGCCCTCCATGAACATGTCGTGATGACACTTAGTCCCTACGACCAGGTAATCCTAACAATTGCGGGAAGAGAAAAAAGTGTGGAAGAACTAATATAAAACTAAAGATAATAAGTACAAAAATGCTTAAGCTGCCTCTTGGCATATACTGTACAAGGTCTCAAAAATTGAACAACTCCCAAAACTCGGAATCACAAGCTATGAATATGAAAAAATGCTATAACTCTGGAATGTCTAAATAAAATGAAAAGTTAGAAAGGCTATCACTACAATAGAGAATGGAAATGGACTCCTCGGTCTATGGACGAGGCAGATATACCTCGAAGTCTCTAGAGAATCACCTCGCCTCAAGGGTAGTAGGGCTGAGTCGAAGTACCTGGATCTGCACATGAAAAACATGTACAGGTAAAGACTTGAGTAAACCACAACGGAACCCAGTAAGTGCCAAGCCTAACATCGGTCGAGTAGTGACGAGGAAGGTCAGATCCCTAACGATCATATACAATAATATATAAGGAAAAGAAGTACTATTAAAGTAACACAAGTTAATAAGAGTAGCAACAACTATAACAGAGACAAATAATCACAGAAGGAATATAGCTCAACACAGAGATAACAACCGAGAATCTCCTAGGATACCGTCATGTAGTCCCAAATATAAATGTCCAGTGGATTTCGCGGGTGTCGTGACCTAGTCCAACTCATAATGTGCAAGGGATATCCACGAATACCACATCTGTAGTCCCAAATATAAATACTCAGTATTGGGGGAATCTACCCGGTGTAGTCCCGTAGTTCCAATGTAAAAGTGCAGGGGGATCTCCCGGAATATCACATCCGTAGTCCCAAATAAAACAGGCAAGGGGGATCTCCCGGGATATTGTCCGTAGTCCCAAAATAAACGCACAACAGCAACACGAAGAATATTCAATTCAATCAAATTTATACCAATGTAAAACAGGTATTTCTAGCCTAGCATGCTGCACAGAATTCAAATAAGGCAATTTGGGAAAGTAAAGAAGTTAAGTTACTTAGACAAGCTTTCCTAAGCTAACAGTAGGCTTAAATTTGCAATTAGTAAAAACAGGGAAGAAATACACAGTTATAGTTACTTAATAAAAACCAAAATTTCAAAAATTAGCACATGTAAGCACTTGTCACCTCACATACAAAGCTTTTCATATATCAATAATACCAAATCTTAAGGGAAGTTCACCCACACAAGGTTAGGCTAGACACTTACCTCGAACCAGATCAATCAACTCTGTACCATATTCTTGCCACGATTATCCGACTCCAAATGGCCTAAATCTATTCAAAGTAATTGCATAATGTAAATATAACTTCAAGTAACTAATTCAACTAATTAATTCAAAGCTAATAAGCAAAATTAGGAAAATCGCCCAAAAAGCCTCCCGGACCCACGTCTGGAAATCAGGTAAAATATACAACTTCAGAATCCTCACACTCTCACGAGTTCATATATACAAAAATTACTCCAACCCTCATCAAAATCTTGATCAAAACTCAAAAATTAGGTTTAAAAACTTTTCCAATTTTTCTCCAAAGTTTCACCCCTAATTCGAATTTAAAGGACATATTTAAGCATAGATTTGTGGAAATTAATCAAAATCGAGTAAGAATTACTTACCCAAAATGCCCAGGAGAAAATCTCTCCCAAAATTGCCAATCCCGAGCTCTCAAATCAAATGTTCTAAGGTTTGAGACTAAACCCTCATTTCTGCCCTTTTCTGATCACTGAAACTGCATCTGTGGCTTTGGGACCGCACCTGCGACTTTTCATTAAAGTCCAGCTTCCGCACCTACGACCACTTTTACGTAGATTCACTGCCTCTTCTGCCATGAAGCGTCCTCTTCTGCGGTCCCTACCGGCCCTCCCCTTTTCTGCTTCTGCATTCCCCAACCGCAGGTGCGGTTATGATAGAAGATCAGCAGCTGAAGCTGTTCCAAACAACTTCCAATTCTTCCGACAGCCTTCTGAAATCATCCCGAGGCTCCCGAGACCTCTACCAAAAATACAAACAAGTCATATACCACTATTCAAACTTGTACGAACTTTCAAAACACTCAAAACAAAATCGAATCATCAAAACACACTCGAATTCAAGCCTAAGAATTCCAAAACTTCAAATTTTTGCTTTCGATCAAAAAGTGTATCAAACCTCATCCGAATTACTTGAAATTTTGGACACACGTCCCAAATGACACAACGAACCTACTGTAACTTCCGAAATTCCATTCCGATCCTGATATCAAAATCTCACTATCCAACCGAAAATTTCTAAAATTCGATTTTCGGTATTTCAAGCCTAATTAAGCTATGGACCTCCAAAACACAATTCGAACATGCCCCTAAGCCTGAAATCACCCAACGGAGCTAATAGAACAAACATAATTCCATTCCGAGGCCTTCTTCACATTGCTCCAACTACGGTCCAAATTCTAAGGCTAAAACTCTTATTTAGGGAGTAAGTGTCCCAAAACACTCCGAAACTCAAAATGAATCCTCCCAACAACTCACAATAGCATAAACAAACACGAGGAATGCAGTTAATAGGGGAACGTTGCGTTAATTCTTAAAACAATTGGCCAGGTCGTTACACCGACATCGCTATCAAAACCATTCTTACTCATAAGCCCCCGAGAACTTTGACCCCGGCCGTTTCTCCTGTCACCTCAAATAGGGTTACACCCATGTCCGTTACCTCTCCGGTCTCCATTTTATGGCTGGTAGCGATCCTTGTTCGAGTGTGGATCTTGGTCGATGTCCATTTTGACTCTATCAACAGGCCTGATAGGATGGACGGACTCGGAAGGAGTCCACAGCTGATCGTCTTCGACCCTAATCTTTGATTTGTACCGATTATGCACATTGACCTAGGTAACATCTGGGTATTCGATAAATTTTTGTTTTAATTGTTGTGAAGCCACCGAGCTTCTTGCATTTAATCCCCGAGGGAAGGCCTAAACGGCCCAATCATCGCTGTCAATTGGTAGATCCTTGTGTTCCATTTGAAACCAAGACACAAAGTCACTGAGCATCTCGTTATCTTTCTGCCTTAACTTGAAAAGGTCCGACTTCCTAGTCTCGACCTTTATAGCTCTGGCGTGCGCTTTAACAAAGGAATCTACAGGCATAGCAAAAGAATCAATGGAATTGGGTGGCAATTTATGGTACCATATCATTGCTCCCATCGACAGGGTCTCCCCAAATTTTTTCAACAATACGGACTCAATCTCATCGTCCTCCAGATCATTCCACTTGATCGCACATGTATAAGAAGTGACATGCTCGTTGGGGTTGGTTGTTCCATTATACTTGGGAATTTTAGCTTGCGAAACTTATTGGGAATCAATTTAGTAGCCGCACTGAGGGGGAAAGGTTTTTGCACCAGCTTTTTTGAATCCAAACCCTTCAAAATTATTGGTGCCCTCGGAATTTGATCAACCTTGGAATTATAGGTTTCTACCTCTTTGTCATTTGCTTCAATTTTCTTCTCCCCCGATTCAACTCGTTTTGTTAATTCCTCAAGCATCTTTATGATTGCAGGATCGGTCCCTGATTCACCACTGTTCGATCTCTTTGGCACTGATTCGACCCTATGAACAACTTACTGTGATGGCTCAGGCTCGATCCTGCTTGGTGCATGGTTCTAGTTTTGGTGTTTTGCTATTATAGCTTATTGAGCCTACAATATTTCAAATATCACTCGAAGGATGATCTCGCCTTCCTCAGGACTCTGTACGTTCTAACCGACTGATCGGACGTCTCTGTGGACGTTGTTTTCAAGATCGACGACCAAATTTGGCTTAATTGCAATATGGGAACTGAAGTTTATTGGGTCTGCGGCCAGGACTCCATCGAAGTCAATTGGAGGTACTTCATTCCCTAGGGCGTATATGGTGTAGTTCTCACCATGAGACCATGGCCACTGTCTTTGTGTGTGGGTGCTGCTTGAGAGTTTGACATGCTGATCCTAGAATAAAAAATACTCACAAGAAGAAGTATAAAATAGTGTGTTATGAAAGTTAGTACCAGGCAATCTCTATTATCCTTATCCCCATGGTGGGAGCCAAACTACTTATCTTAAAAACGAATAATAATTGAATTTATACGTGGTTTAAGGACACATGATTTGACGTGGCACAAACTAAGAAAATATGTTAATTGATATTGAAATTGACTGCATATAGAAAAAAATCTAACTAAAATAAACGTAGATTTTTGGCCCTCGAGCTATGTCTCCCTCGAACCAATCAAATATTCTACTGGAAAGTATGAACAGAGCAGCGAAACATTGAAAGCTTAAGAGAAAAGTAGTATATTGCTTTGTGTAGCGTGAATATGATGCCTTTTACAAATGACCAGACCCCCTTTATATAGTAGGAGAGTCCTACCTTTGATGCAATTCTAAATACATTAATAAATCCCATGATTAGCTAATTAATTGGCCACTTCTTGATACGTGCTGATATTTTTGTTGTGATCCTCGCCCAATCACGGATATTTTGGTTTTCCGTTATTTGGCTCGGTAAACTTCCCTCGATATTGCTCAATCTCTATCCTTCCTGGTTTGAATCTTGGCCGACCTCGATCTTGATTGGTCTCTGGGTCTCGAGCTCATCAATCTAACTTTGTACCGTGGTCTGATATAACATAGGGTCAAACCTTGTCCCACCTCGTTCTAAGATAAGTCCGATTTTGACCGTATACAAACCTAATATATAATCACATAAGTATTTAAGGATAACAAAGGCATACTGATCATGCAACCGGGAAAAAATATTGATTAGACAAGCCCAATCTTAAACTTTTATCCACATATCAATCTGAGTTCTAATACTGTAGAACTTCCTAACCACTCCTATGAGCCAGGATCAAGGTCATATGATAGGTTGGTATTTTACCAACCTATCTTGTCTTTAAGCCTATATTTTTGCTATATTTGAGTGATCAAATCATGTGTTTAATGCCATTTACTTCTATATTACAAGTTCTATGTGATTTAGAAGTGATCTTGAAGAAACCAAGTCAAAAGAGTAAAAAAGAAGCTGAAAAGAAGAAAATCTGGAAATGCCCTCAGTTGTTGCAAATGCGACACAATCCTAGGAAATGCAAAGAAAGTAGATGTGGGAATTGTGAGTAATCAATCGCAATTGCAAAGAGAGACTATTCAAGCTGAGCTCGCAAATGCAAATAAGACTTCGCAAATGCGAAGTCAACTAGGCAGTCAACCTTTGCAAATGCGAAGTCTTGATCGCAAATGCGAAGGTCAATAATATAGTCATAGTTCGCAATTGCGAAAATCATGCTTTAGTTCTGGACAATTATGTTATTGCACTTTTTTTTACCCCAAACCCTTTAATACCCAAGCCAACTCATTTGTAAAAGATCTTTTGGCTTATTTTCAGTCTTAGGACTAGAGAGAACAAGGTTGGAAGCTAGGGTTTGCACACACACTTTGGTCTTGAAGATTTTGATCGAGAATTTATTCCCCATTTATGTTCATTTCTTCATTTCCTTACTTTGTATTGAATATCTAAGTGTGTAGTATTTTATTCAACACTTGAATCTTTTTTATGGAAATAATCATATTTAAAGTGTGGATTAAATACCTTGTTGTGCTTATGTATTGAATGCTTTTTTATCTTTTATGAAGTGAGTTATTGTTACTTTAGTTATTATTATTGTTCTTTAATGTTTCCAAAGGGATTAGCTAACCCTAGGAATCGCCCATTAACTCCAAATTAATTTTGGGAAAGATTATTTGGGGTTGTAAAAGATTAATTAACAAGAACTTGAGGCTTTAACCCTCATTTTATGGATTCTACCTAGGGATAGGATTGAACTACTTGTAGCCATATCCGGGTGTGCTTAATCTCCTAATTTTTTTTAGGGATAATTCAAATAGGAAGTCTTGTTAGTCTTTGGAAGAAGCTAATATAGAATTATTACCCGTGGATAATTAACATAAACTCGCTCATATTGTAAAATCATGAAATACATTGGATCGTTACTTGAGTGTAATTCCCAGTGCATCCATCCTTCTAGCCATTTTTCATTTTACTTGCTTTCTAGGTTAGTTTATATTTTCGTATTTCGGTATAAATATTTTCTAAAAACAATTTTATGTGTTTGGCATTGCATCATAAGTGATAATTTTCTTACATTCCTATTCGCCTACATATTGTTCTCCGTGGGATTTAACCCCGAATAATAGTTGGGTAAATTATATTGCATGCGACCGTGTCCATTCACTTTTTAGTAGTGGATTTGGACGTCATCAAAATTTGCGCCTTTGCCAGGGATATTTTGTAACACTTAAAATTCTTTGTTGAGAGTGAGAGTCTTTGTGCATTTGTCCCTTGTGTAGTTATTGTAAATATGATGATTTTGGGACTTTCTTTCTTGTGAGAGCACATGAATTAGGATGGATTGGTAACATTGTTGTATCCGAAAATGAGTAAATGGAGCATATGTAGTAGACTAGTGCTTTTGAGTCACTTCTTGAGGCTTTTGGTTGTCACTTGATTACTTTGAAAGTCCTTTGCATTTCTTGAAAGTGTTTTCAAATGAGGGAGTTATTTGGTTAAGACTCGCTTGCTAGAGCCTAATTATTAGAACCAACCAAATCCATAAGTATGGTGATTAATTGAAGAATGTGATTTGTAAATGATAGCAATACTACTTGTGCTTTAAATGGTAGAGCCTCATTGAAGTGTTGGTTTTGAATTATTTGAGGACAAGCAAAAGCTTTAAGTTGGGGGTGTTGATGAGTGGTAATTTTACCACTCATTCTATTCTATTTTCTTTAGTTTATATGTCCTTTGACTATAATATGAGATCATTTATAGTGTGTATTGTTAGATTTTTAGGTATATTATACCATGAAGTGATGCGAATTCAATTGGAGTGAAATTGAGCAAAAAAGGGTAAAAATCATGCAAAACTCTCCTGTGATTCCGCATCTGCAGAAGAATGGTCGCAAAAGCGACCTTGCTTCTGTGTGAATTGGTTTGCATCTGTGAAGATGGGTTACTCAGCCAGAAACTGCATCTGTGTGTATATTACCGCATCTGCGCTTGGGAGCTCGCATCTGCTGTGCCAGAAGTTCATTCGATTTTCCACTTTTGCGTTAGGCTATCCACTTATGCGAAGCCGCACCTGCGAGGATTCTTTCGCAGGTGCGGTCAATGGGCATCAGAAGTGGGTTGGATTGACATTTCATATTTTCTCAATTGCAAACCCACAAATACACATCCAAACCTATTGGGAACATATCTTTTGGCTTATTTTCAGTTTTAGGGTGAGAGAGAACAAGGTTGGAAGCTAAGGTTTATGCACTTACACTTGGGTTTTGAAGATTTGAAGATTGTGGTTACGAATGTCTTACTCCTTTGTACTCATTTCTTCATTGCCTTAGCTTTTTATTGAATATCTAAGTGTGTAGTATTGTATTCAACACTTGAATCTTGTTTATGGAAATAATCATATTTAAAGTGTGGATTAAATACCTTGTTGTGCTTATGTAATGAATGATTTTTTATCTTTTATGAAGTGAGTTATTGTTACTTTAATTATTATTCTTCTTTAATGTTTATAAAGGGATTAGCTAACCCTAGAACTCGCCCATTAACTCTGAATTACTTTTGGGAAAGATTATTTGGGGTTGGAGAAAGATTAATTAACAAGAACTTCAGTCTTTAACCCTCATTTTATAGATTCTACCTAGGGATAGGATTGAACTACTTATAACCATATCCGGGTGTGCTTAATATCCTAATATTTTAGGGATAATTCAATTAGGAAGTCTTGTTAGCCTTTGGAAGAAGCTAATATAGAATTATTACCCGTGGCTGATTAACATAAACTCGCTCATATTGTAAAATCGTGAAATACATTGGATCGTTACTTGAGTATAATTCCCAATGCATCCATCCTTGTAGCCACTGATAATTTTACTTGCTTTCTAGGTTAGTTTACATTTCCGCAATTAGGTATAAATATTTTCTCAAAACAAAATCTAAGTGTTTGGCATTGCATAACAAGTGATAATTCTCTTACATTCCTAATCGCCTACATATTATTCTCTGTGGGATTCTACTCCGACTCATAGTTGGGTAAATTATATTGCATTCGACCGTGTCCATTTTCTTTTTAGTAGTGGATTTGGACGTCATCATCGCACACAATCTCCATTGTTAAAGAACCATGTCTTGTCAAATACCGCCATACTGGTTCACGATCCGCATAAATCATGACCATGTTGTGAATCCCCTCTAGCGTGAGTGGTTAGAACATTTTCGTAGCGAAGATGTAAAACAGATACACCAAGTATCACAGCTGCCACCACCCAACCTCCCCGCAGTACTTCTCTAAAATTTCATCCATCGTTATCTTCTTAAGAGAGATGAGTGGCGGCGAGAGTTCTAAATAGTTGATTGCCAATGCATTTGAGAACATATGTCTTGGTGTTAATATTTCCATCGATTGAGTGCATACTTTTAGGAAAGAAATTTGATGAATCCCTATATATAGAGTTAGAGGCATATGTGATTTTACTTGTTCAACTTCAAGCTGAAATATTCGTTTTTTTATTCGTAATTTATAGCATAATGGTATTTATCATACTTTTAGTGCCGTGAAGCATGCTGGTTTTTATTTCCAATAATCGATGCCCTCCTTTTTTAATTCATTTTGAATTTTTCTAAAATCCTAATACCGTGAAAGCATGACTTAGGAAGTCTCATTTTGAAGTTTTGTTTAAGGGGACATGACTTTGCAGAAATTGCAGTGATTGCCTTCAAATGTCATAAATGTGACATTTTAGAATTCAGAACCAAGGTCATTTTTAAACAATAAAGGTATGTAGGATTTGCAACTTACATGAGCCAGCTTTGCCATACAAAGTCATTTGTTTGATTTTAGAGCACAGAATGTTAATTTATCGTAAGCAATTCAGACTTGTGTACATTGAAGTAGATAAACTTATATTCATGTAATCATGCCCTTATAGTGTTTAATATTTGTTGGAGAGCAAGATTGAAATTCAACACATTCCAATTAGCTTTTGTTTAGTTAAATTCATGATTAAGTAGTTTATCTATGGCCTTTATTTTTGTTGCACTTGATCTTTTAGAGTTCATCCTTGTAATAGATGACCATGTGAAGTCACTTCATTTGTAGGAAGATTGACCTGTTTCCCGTGAGTTGGTCCGATTAGGACAATTACCATAGATAAAAGATTATAAATCAAATTATAAAGATTCTTTTCAGTTCTAATTCTAAAATTAGAATTAGAATGTAGCAGGCCCAAGGATCCAACAGCCCAATAGTTTTCTTGTGTTTTTCAGTCCAAGTAATAGTGACCCGTTTTGTTAGCATAGCTTAGCTATTTTTGTTAATTAATTAAGTCCAGCTGTTAGATGATTTTAGAGATAGGACATGTGTCAAATGGTGAGTAGGTTTGTTAGAGAATTCCAGATTGTCGTCCTTTTAGGTCTATATTAGTCCTTTTGCATTGTATTCAGAGGTTATCTACCAATGAAATGCTATTTTCTTTAATTTCATTTTATTCCTTCTTTTCCAACTATCTCAGTAGCAGCAAAATTGCTACAATTTTGGTATCAGAGCGCCGGTCGCTGGCAACGGACTGATGGTAGATAAACAACGGAGTCCTACCGGAGACGATGAGCTTCGGAAGGTTGAAGCTCAACTTTAACAATTCATAGAAGAATCAGGTAAACGGATGGATAAATTCGAAGAGAAACAAGCTGGGTTTGAATAAAAAATGGTGGAGATGACTGACACGACGAGGAGAATCGAGGATATATTGATCAAAATAAGTAATCAAAACTTGGAACCATCATCGTCAGCAAGATCATATGCTAGTGGTATTCATGGAGAAACAAGGATGGAAGGAGCTCAGTCGTCAGTGGTAGGTAACCTACATAACACAAACCTTTCTCCTTCACCCCAAGCCTTCTTGAGTCAACGAGGGGCCAATGTGATAACCCTGCTCAGTTCTGAGCAAGTACCGGCTCGTTTGACGCCCTTGTCGGAAGCTGGAAACCAAACTCTTAACCCTGCTGCCACTGCCTTTCGACCCACAAACAGTTCCTATCCCATGTCCACCCAACCATTTATTTCGGCAACCAGTTCAAATCCTACAACCACCCAGCCTTTTCCTCCGATATCTTGCCCATACCCCATGTCAACACAACCCTATTTCCCAAAAAGCCTACCATTCTCATCAGCACACAATGTGACTAGTACCACTATCCCTTTTTACTCATGTTCGTATTCTCAGCCCCTCATATACCCATTAGCCCTGGCACCAAGTTCTCCTGTTCCCTTTTGGATCGTTTCAACCCAATAATACTAGTTGGGCACCTCCAAGCCAAGTTGGGCCAGAACCAAGTAGCTAGGTGTCTAAGCTCCCAAAAGCCAAGTTGTCATTCCCTAAGTTTGATGAGTTAAATCCGAGGAGCTGGCTTCGGCATTGTGATAAATTTTTTGATCTTTATCAAGTTACCGATGAAGAAAAGATGACATATGTGGCCATTGATTTGCGTGATTACATAGATAATTGGTTCGACAGTTATGTGATGGACCGTGGTGGCAAGGTAACATGGGCCGAGTTTTGTTTTGATATATGTCAAAGATTTGGTAATAACATGCCTGTGGATATCGTTGCTGAGTTCAATTGATTGGAGCAAACTTTAGATGTTGAAACTTATAAAAGGCGTTTTGAGGAGCTAAGGTGTCTGTTGGTTCTAATAAACCCTTACGTCCATGAAGCATATTATGTGCTATGTTTTATCGGTGGCTTGAGATCCGATATTCAACCCTTAGTCCAAGATGCTCAACCAAGGATGCTGATGGAGGCATATAGGAAAGCCAAGTTACATGAAAAATCCTTCAATGCTCTTTACAAGAAATTAGCCACCACCACCAAAACCCTTCAAAAACCAACCTAATATCCAGCCAAAATAGCCCCTCCCATTACGTACCCTCGAAATACTCCAAATGTTGTGAACACAAGAAACCTTAACCCCAGGATTATGACTCTAGAACAGTTCAGGGAGAAGAATCTGTGTTACAAATGTTATGACAAATATCATCTTGGCCATAAATGCAAGACTAGGGCCCTTAATGCTATGGAAGCTGAAGAATTTGTTGATGCTGTTGAAAACAATGAGGAGCAGCTTGAGGTAGTGGAAGTTGAGGCCCATGCCTAAGACCAAGGCGAGGTGAGTCTTGCAGCTATGTTGGGCCACAGTAAAAGCCCAAAAATAGTTAGAATTGCTGGGTGGGTCAAAGGAGTAAAGGTAATGGTACTAATCGATTGTGGATCCACCCACAGTTTTGTGGATCCACAAATAGCTAAAGTCGCCTCTACAAAGATAGAAGAACTGATTCGGCCCATGAAAATTCATGTAGCGAATGGTTAATATGGAAGAGCTATGCAAACTTGCAAGGCATTCAAGTGGCGAATGCACAAATTGGAGTTCAATTTTGAATTGAGGCTATTTAAAGTGGGCGGATGTGATATTATATTAGGAATGGATTGGATTGACTCGGTAACACCAATTATCATTCATACCAGACCTCCTAGTATTTCCTTCAGCTATGGTACTGAGGTAGTGACTTTGTTTGGAGTGATAAATGGAGAAAGGGTGACTAATGTTGAGGCCAAGGTAATATCCAAGTTGTTAAGCAAAGGCCAATGCAATTTCATGGCCCAGTTATCTTTAGTTGGGCCAATAGAGAAGGCTGAGGAAATCCCAAGGGAAATTTCAGCGTTATTGGGCCAATTTGAAGATGTTTTTCAAGAGCCCAAAGGGCTGCCTCCGGTCAGAGAATGTGACCATGCTATTGAACTATTACCAGGATCTAAGCCCATCAACTTGAGACCCTATCGTTATTCCTTTGAACAAAAGAATGCCATAGAAGAGATGATTGCAGAGATGCTAAAGGAGCAAACTGTCACTAAGAGTCTCTCCCCTTTTGCCTCCCCTGTGCTTTTGGTCAAGAAAAAAGACTCAACTTGGAAAATGTGTGTGGACTACAGAAAGCTAAATTATATTACAGTGAAAAATAAGTACCCAATTCCAGTAGTGGAAGATTTATTAGATGAACTCCATGGAGCAAAATTTTATTCTAAGCTTGACTTACGGTCAGAATACCACCAAATTAGGACAAGGAAGGGAGATGAGTTTAAAAATGCATTTAGAACACACCACGGGTTTTGGGAGTTCAAGGTCATGACTTTTGGGCTAGCCAATGCCCCAGCTACATTCCAGGCCTTGATGCACCAAATTTTTGGCCCATTTCTACGGCAGTTTGTTCTAGTATTCTTCAACGATATACTAATTTATAGCACCTCTTTAGGTGATCATGTGAGTCATTTACAGTTGGTATTTGACCTATCGACGGCTAATCAATTGTTTGTTAAATGATCCAAGTGTAGTTTTGGGAAGAGCAAAGTGGAATATTTGAGCCATATCATTTCACATGAAGGAGTAAGCACTGATGGGGCAAAAATTGAAGCCATGGTGAATTGGGCTCATCCCAAATCAGTGAAAGAGCTGAGAGGATTTCTTGGTCTCACAGGTTATTATAGACGGTTCATCAAAAATTTCGCTATCATAAGCAAACCTTTGACTAATTTGCTTAAGAAAGGAAATTTTTGTTGGACCATGGAGTCTACACAAGCATTTGAAGATTTAAAGCAGTCCATGGTCCAAGCTTCCGTTTTAGCATTACCTAACTTCACAATACCATTTGTCGTCGAAGTAGATGCTAGTGGCAAGGGTATTGGAGCTATTTTAATGCAAAATGGGAGACCAATCGCCTTCATTAGTCAGTCTTTCAGTCCCAAGCATTTGGGCTTGTCTACATATGAAAATGAATTGGTGGCCCTATTACATGCAGTTGAAAAGTGGAAACATTACTTGCAACCCAGTCATTTTGTGATAAAAACAGACCATTTTAGCCTAAAATTCCTTAAAGAGCAAAGGATTACAACTACGCTACAACATAAAGGAATTACTAAGTTATTAGGCTTGGATTATGAGATCCATTAGCGCAAGGGGGTGGAAAATGTAGTTGCGGATGCATTGTCCAGAAAATTTGAGGAAGGTGATTGTTATGGACTGACCATTGTCCAGCCCAAATGGACTGCAGAGGTAACGAGCAACTACCAAGATGATTCTACAGCTCAAAACTTGATTATGCAATTAATTTTAGACCCAACAGCAGTCCTTGGTACTCTATTACAATATGGCATACTAAGACACGAGGGAAAAGTTTGGGTGGGAAGCAATGGTTCCCTCCGAAAAAGATTAATAACAGAAATGCATTCAACTCCATGGGGAGGTCATTCAGGGATTCATGCAACTCAGCAGAGACTACGAGCAGTGTTTTATTGGCCGACCTTATTAAAAGAAGTGAAAGACCAAATCAGAGAATGTGAAGTTTGTCAACGCAACAAAGGAGAATGTGTGGCATACCCAGGTCTTTTACAAACCCTGCCTATACCCTCCAAGGCATGGAACATATTGCAATGGACTTTATTAGTGGGTTACCTAAATCACATGGGAAGGATTCAATATTGGTGGTGATAGACAGGTGCACTAAATTTGCCCATTTCTTTGCCTTGACTCATCCATATGCTGCAAAACAAATAGCCCAGTTGTTCCTAGATAACATATGCAAACTGCATGGTATGACCAACTCCATAGTTTCTGATCGAGACCCGATATTCCTTAGCACATTTTGGAAAGAATTGTTCAAAGGATTACAGGTGCAACTCAAGCCCAGCAGTGCCTACCACCCTCAAACAGATGGGCAATCTGAAAGGTTGAATAGATGCCTAGAAACGTACCTTCGTTGTATGACAGGTCACAAACCATCCGACTGGAGTAAGTGGATATCGCTAGCAGAATTTTGGTACAACTCCAATTACCAATCCGCCATTAGAATGACACTCTTCAAGGCTTTATATGGTTATGAGCCTCCCCAACGAACATTTGAATTGATAGCCCAAACAAAGTTGGAAGCAGTGGATGTGGTGTTACGGCAAAGGCAATTGATGGCTAAAGTTTTAAAAGACAACTTAACAAAGGCCCAAGTAAGAATGAAGGCTTATGCAGATTCAAAGCGCAAAGAAAGAGTTTTTGATGTTGGTGATTGGGTTTTCCTAAAATTGCAGCCCTACCACAAATCTTCAGTGGCAATTCGCAAAAATTTGAAGCTCTCAGCTAGGTATTTTGGACCCTACTAGGTGATTCACAAAATTGGTCCAGTAGCCTATGAATTACAGCTTTCGAGTGGCTCGATACATCCTGTATTCCATGTATCCCAATTGAAGAAGAAGATTGGAGAAAAGATTTTTTCCACACAAGATCCACCTTACTGTACCAATTATGGTCAAATTATGACAGAGCCGCTGAAGATTCTAGAACACCGCATGATTAAAAGGGGTAATCGAGCAGTGACAGAGGTGCTGGTTCAATGGGACAACTTGGCACCAGAAGAGGCGACATGGGAGGATTACACCTTCCTAAAAAGTCAATTTCCACACTTTGATCCTTGAATAATATCAAGGCTCTTTGAGGGGAATGGAGCGTAGCAGGCCCAAGGATCCAACAGCCCAATAGTTTCCTTGTGTTTTCAGCCCAAGTAGTAGTGACCCGTTTTGTTAGCATAGCTTAGCTATTTTTGTTATTCAATTAAGTCCAGCTGCTAGATGATTTTAGAGACAGGACATGTGTCAAATGGTGAGTAGGTTTGTTAGAAAATTCCAGATTGTCGTCCTTTTAGGTCTATATTAGTCCTTTTGCATTGTATTCAGAGGTTATCTATCAATGAAAAGCTATTTTCTTTAATTTCATTTTATTCCTTCTTTTCCAATTCTCTCAGTAGCAGCAAAACTGCTACTTTCTGCACCTCTCGAAAAAGCTAACCATAAGAAGTAATGTTGTCAAAGATCCATTCAATAACAGGAACTAACAATGTATTCCAACAACATAAAGGCTGATTCTTAAGCTTACGATGGCAAATCATCAATGCAAATCACTTTGTCACTACGACAGTAGAACAATACAGGCTTTGCGATTGAATCAGTAATGACAGACAAAGCCAGCAAACCCTACAAACAGGTTAGAGTTATAAACTGTTAACGATTGCTCTCTTATCCAAAATTGTATAATAAGATCTAGGATATGCCTTGGAGAAGAGATAGAAATAGAAGTACGATTATATTTTGTCCAAGTTCTATATTTATCTTAAGAAATTCATTTAATATGCACATAAAATTCATCAACTTAAAAGTACTAGAATTCTGAATCCTTAATCCAAAAGCTTCAAATTCACAGTTAAGAATGCTTCCGAAATTCGTAATAAAAGAAGATATTTTTTTGGCGGTAAGAGAAATCAAGCGTTTCTCATAACTGAGAATGTTTCAGAAATTCGTAATAAAAGAAAACATTATTTGATCACCAAAAAAATAGGTGTGCCGTAAATAGGACATTTTTAGTGTCCAACCAATTAATTGTTAATTTCTTTTTTGATATTTCTACCACTTACTGCTTTAATTTAAGCTATTAGATTAAAACAAGACAACTATGCTTCAACCCCAAGAAAGTTGGAAATGTTGTCAACAGTGTTCTAGATCGAAAGATGTTTAAACAGAAAAATAGATGAAGCAGAACATTAAATCCTATCCCACGAATTTCTTGTGTCTCCTTAAGGAATTATAACCCTTCCACAGTTGCCAAGAATTATAGGTTACTTTCTCACAGGATAGAATGGAAAAACGTTTCTGTGATAGTGACAATACAAATCACAGAATTCCAATGAACTCAAAAATACGCTGCAAATCACACGACTTACTGTTTTTTGTTTTGATGAAAATGATGCAGTTGTTTAGTTAGGAAGAGGGAGAGTTTTTGAGAGAGATATCTGTAGAAAACTGAGTGTTCAATCTAGGCAAAACCTGTGGAATTTATAGAAAAATATTGGAAGAGGTGTGATGTTTGATTTGGAAAAGGTGTCTGTTCAGGAAAAAACGCTGCTTGTCACAGTCCTACCGTGGTTATGCCAGGACCGCGGTCAGAGCAGCCTGCAGATCCTCAGATTGAATCTGCTGCGGTCCTACCGCGGTTACGCTAGGACCGCGGCAAGAGTGGCCTTCAGACACAGTGTTCTGGCACGGTATAGCAGCTAACTGACATACATTTAATTAATTATTAAATCATTAATTAAATAAATTTTATCCAAAAATAATCTTATCGATCGATCATTTGACAAATACAAATCCAAAGCCGAAGCCGAGCCGAGCGACGATGATGAAGCGAGGGGTTTCCCTTTTTCTCAACCTTTTGAGAGATAGAGAATGAGTTTCTCAATATAAACTCATATTGGATGGTTTCCCCATCCAATGTGGGACAATCCACTTTTCAAGACTTTAATGAATTTGAAATTTTCATTTCCCTCCAAAAGTCATCTCCATTTCCCTTTCACTCTATTTGATTAAAGACAAAAATATCTTTAAACTCCAACTATCCCCCACATGAATGGGGAATAACCTTAAAATGTGAAAACAAATCCTATAATGCAAATGCATGGTATTTTTGTATCTTTCAATGATTTAATAAAATTAAACATGCACGGACAAATGCAAACAAAAAGCTACAAAAATTTACGAATTTGCAAATGATGGGAAAATTCATTTATGTTTTGAATTTATGGGAGTAATTCATATATGGAAAAAATCACGTGCTCACATTAATCATTTTTATTCACAATAATATTTTTATTATATATTTAACATTTTTATGAATTATTTACTAATTTTATTGGGTATATAAATAATAGCCCCCTTTCCTTAATCATTTTCGAACCTAACCCAATTACCCCAGCCCAACTACTTAAAATCCTGGCCCAGTCCGCCCCGGCCCAAACCAAATAAACCTTACCCATTTAAATACCCGACCCAGAACCTCATTTAACCGTGGCCATTGATCTTTGAGATAAACGGTCCACGTGATACCTTTCATTTTTTAATCTAACCCCCCTAACCCTAACCCCTCATTCCTAAAACCCCGCCGTCTCTATACTCTCTCGAACCTTCTCCTATCTTCGTCTCTGAAACCCTAACGCCGTCACCCAATCTCCCTTCAATTCCAACCAGATATGGAATCCATTGATGATCGTCCTATTTTATTAAGCCTTTCTCGCTATTGCTACCCTTTTGTGGCATAACATAGTGGCTTGCCTAATATGGCAAGCCGATTTCCCTAATTTCGGACCAAATCCGGTTCGAATATTCCCTTATTTTTATCTATGTTCATTCTTTATCTTTTTGGGGTATGAATCTATGAGATTTTCTTTATTCTTTATTTACCCTAAAGCTATGGTTTTGATCTTTTAAGATCTGTTAAGATTTTATTCTTATTTTTGTTAAAAATCTTATTTATATTTCTGCATGTCTATCTATGAATGTTTTTATGATTTTTCGTCAAAAGTTTTCTGCCTAATTTACTCGCCCTAAAATTAGGGCCCAGATCTTTTCAAAGATCTATTATGGTTATGTTTTCTATTAAGTACCTTCTTTGATATCTGTCTTTGTGCATTTTAGTGATTTTCGTTAAAGTTTTCTGACTAATCTCATTTACCCTTAAATTAGGGCTCAAATCTTTTAAAGATCTGTTTTAGTTCTACTTTTGGTTGAATATTTTCTTTAATGTTCCGTATACATGTCTATGTGCATGTTATTGTGATTCTACTCACCCAGAATTAGGGCTCAGATCTTTTCTATTCTGTTTTGATTCCCTAAGTTTGAGTATTTTCCCTTCAATGTTCTCATGTATCTATGTGCATCTGTGTTATTCCTTTGGTTATTTCTGACTGTTTTACTTACCCTAAAATTAGGGTTCCGATTCTTTACTTCCGTGCTGATTATGTCTATCTATTTATGGCTCTTGCCTTTAATTGTTACCTTAGAGTCTTTGATTCCCAGACTTGTTTGATTTCCTAAATTATCGTGATTGTATATTTCACGTGTCTATGTACTGTTATTGCTGGCTTACCTTAAATAATGTTCGGAGTTTTACTTCTTTAATTAATTGTTAGCCTTCCTTGTTTGATTGTTACCTTATTTATGGACCCTAGTCTAATGCTATTTGACTCAAACTCTTAATATTCTCACTAACAAATCTAAGGCTTAGTTCTATAATCTTTCTGCTCTCTCTTGTTTACTACTGGTCTTGGCCGACTGAAAGCCAAAGCCAAATATTCTGGACTCTCGACTCTGTGGTATTACTCAGGTTTGCTTGCTTAACTGCTGAATGACTATCCTTTGTCATTTCATCTCTATGTATCCTTGAACTATGTTTTCAATCCAACATGTTTAAAGTTCATTCCGAGCATGATTCTGCCTATATGATTCTCTTTTTGGTACTGTTAATTAATGATTGGTTGTTTTGAATATTGTGAATCCTCTTAAGAAAACATGCTCAATCTGCCCCCTATGTTTCTGGATTTGAGTAACTTTAGGATAATGTAGAAGGTTAAGTAGTCAATTAGTCTTAAGCCTTTGAACTTGTATTGTTACTAGGCTTTTTGTTCTGTCATTTATATGTTTTGATAATTTGCTTTCTAACATGTCCGAAATTCATGTGAATGTTCTGACTATTTGGTTTTTCACGTTGTCCTAAATGCTAGCATTACACACTTAGGTTAGCTAGACTGTTTTCTAGATTTCAACTTAATTGGGCTGTGTGTTTGAGCATAAAACTTGCCTATTTTCATAATGTAATCCTGCCTACGTGTTTTGTGTTAAAAAAATTCTGTTATTGTAATCTTCTTTTGAGAAATCCAAACTATTTTAATTATGTCCCTACCTCTTTTATATATTGTTACCTCTTTTTAGAAAACTCCCAATCTTAGTCCTTTAGGTTCTATCCTCAACCACCCCAGTGTAAGCACTGGTCAGGGTCTATGTGAGACTCTCGTTAACTATGACACACTGGGAATTGGTTCCTAATCTCTTTTGAATCATTTATGAGTATATGGTTCTGGTGTGATCATTGCCCTAGGTCCCTGAGACACTTAGGAACTTTGACATACTGGAAACCTGATTCTATATGTGCTATGGGTAAGTCACTCGTATTTGGCTATGGTGTACCTGTGAAATAAGCTTTGAAGTTCAAGGCCTGGTTCCCAGGTTTATTTGGGCCTAACGACGGCTCCCTATAGTGTATTTTTATTACTGTTATGTAATTCATTCATTATCTGGTCTGTAATAACTTTGTAATGAACAGATTATGAGGTATTTAGTAAAATTGGGGGGATTTCTTATTTCCTTTTATTAAACTAAATAGAAATCCCACCTATACAAATTCATCTATGCTATTAATTCTGCTCGTTTGTCAAAACTGTTAAGTTCTACAGTGTGTTTTAGAAACCCTTCCTAAAGGACTTTCATTAGTGATGTCAATTCTGCTTAAACCCGTATGAGTTTTATATGGTGTGTACATTAGAAATCCTTCCTATAGGGCGCATTAATATGTGTTAGCAATCATGCCTATAGGACCCCAATGTTTGATTCAATTGTTTGCTGAGAATGTGTACAATTTCTGCCCTTGTGCTGCTTGGTAGATATCATGCCTATAGGATTTAAATTAATTCAATAATAGATATCATGCCTATAGGATTAAAGTTAGTTTCAAACCTAGAGATCATGCCTGTAGGATTTAAGTTGGTTCAGTAATTAGAAAGCATGCCTATAGGATTAAAGGGAAATACAAGGTTGTGAAACATGTCTATGAAGCTAAAATCAGCCTGCATCTAGAAACCATGCCTATAGGGTTAAAACTAGTTCTACATTAGATATCATGCCTATAGGATTCTACTAATTGGTTCTGAATACAATCGCCACTGCTAATCACTTAAACAATATACCTATAGGACTAAAACCACAATTTCAGATTTGTAACTGTGATTTACTGTTATTCGTCACTGCATGAAACGCCCAGATGTCATATTAAATAAAATCAGTAGGCAAAATAATAAGCCTTAACACTCGCATTAATGAAACTGATTCTGTAAATCACTGCTCGCCTGTGTTCTCACATAGATATCCTGTCTATAGTGTTCTGTGATCAATAAAACCTGCTAATCAGTTGTGTGCATTTTCTATTTATGTGTGGAAGTCAATATGAGCTCATATCTATTTTGTTATGTGAAAAGTCCTAACTGTTTTGTTTGTCACCTAGTATTTTACAATTTTGAGCAACCTAAGCTTAGTCTAGAACCACCCCAAATAGAAGTCCTAATGCCTCCAGGACTATAGGTAAGGGATGGATAGTGCACACATAGGAAACACACTAGAATCAATTAGAGCGCTTTAAGTAACAACTTAAAGATAGTAATTGGGTAGCAGGAGATGATAGTCTGTGCCCGCTGAATAATATGAGTAACACCCCATCTCGAGGGAGTTACGAAGTATTATTTACGTTGCACGGGTTGATCCTTTAGGCTAAAAAATTTATGATCCTCCATCCCTATTAAGTAGTTCTCTATATCCTTTATTAAACTAATTCATAAATTGAGTTCGGCCAGGACCCACCGTTCTGGACCTCGAGGGGTGCCTAACACCTTTCCCTCAAGGTAATTTTGAGCCCTTGCCCGATCTTTGGTGATGCAAACTCGTATGATATGAGTTATCTGCTCTAGGTGCCCTAACGCACCTTAATCCGTTAGGTGGCAAATCTAACCAATTCCTTTTCCCTACCCTCTCAAAAGGAGTTGTCAAAATGTCGAAACCCGTTTTTGCAAGGAAAAGGGAGCGCGATAGCATGTCGACTTTGCTGGGGATATCTTTATGCTTTTACCATTATGAACATGATCTATATGATATAGTCTTTCTCGATAAGCGTATTTTTTATTATTGTGCTCTTGTTTTCCTTTTATTTGCTACATGCTCATCCTTTTCTCTATTGCCTCTTTATATGAACTCACATGCAATTCTTCGTTTAATTCAATTACAATGTGTGTTTCCCCTTATTTCCTAATCATTTTCCCGACTTTCAATTTTTGCTATATCATGTATCTCCCCAATTCTTACCCTCTTTATTTTCTTTATTACAATTCCTTCATTCCACAAACTAACTTCTTCCCTATTTTTCTTTCCTTTATGTCTTTACGTTTACTCAATACTGTATTTATTTTCAAACATGTGAAAATACTTGACAATGTGTTATTTTTTACATAATGCATGCTCAACATCATATTCCACTCGTGCGTACTGATGCCATAGCGACACTTGATGAGCGTCTGCGCTCTTCCTAAAATTACCCTTTAAATTTGGAAAGGCTTATTTGCTGTAAAACTAGTCAATAAGGGGTGCAATCGACGGTTTTGTGCCTTTCCCTCTCAAGTTGTCTGCTTGATGGTACTAGTCTAGACTTCTATAGAAACCTTACTCTGGTAATGACTGTACATGAATCATGATCAAACCTAGTCTGGGTTAGTATTTTGTCCGCATAATAACCCTCTAAGAAAAACCTTGTCCAAAGTCCACCGGGATTTCCATAAATCCCAATGGGCGCAACCACGATATGTGCATTATTTGGAGAGATAAATGCTGACATGCTAATCGATAATGTGTAAATAGTTGAATCCGAAGAGTGAAAGGATCTAACTCTGTTTATTTTTGCAGAAAATGAGGCACAAAGTCCCCAGGTTCGACATGGTCCAAAGTATACTGCCGTTATTGTTGGATTGGTGGGAAAACCTTTCATCAAGCAATAAAAATCACGTGAAAAAGGTTCTTGGAAATTTACCTTCCTTATTGGACATCCAACCAAACAACATGCTGATCGAGGCTCTACTATAATCTGGGATGGGGAAGGCTATATTCCGTTTTGGTAATATAGAAATGACTCCTCTTGTGGAGGAAATAGGAGGATTCATAGGATTACCATGGGATAGTCCTAGTTTACTAGTACCAGAAAATAACATGATCAAGGTGTTTCTGAAGATGACAGGTCTAAGAAAGAATGATGACTTGGCATGCCTAAAGAAGTCCTACATATCCTTTGACTTCCTCTGTGAATGATATGGACACAAAAAATCTTACTGTATCTTTCATGATGAATTCTCCATCACTTGCATGGGTTGGACTCATCGTAAGGTTTCTGTATTCATCATGTACTTTCTCTGTATGATAGTGTTTCCAAGCCAAGGGGACAAAATTCACACCAGGTTGGCCATGGTAACAAAAGCTTTAATGCAGGGAATTGAGGGACAAACATACATTATTGTTCCGATGATTGTCACAGAAATATATCGGGCTCTGGATCGTTGCAAGAAAAAGGTTAAAAAATTTTGAGGGTTGTAACTTACTGCTGCATATTTGGTTGTTAGAACTTCTTCAGAGGGGCCAATACCGCTAAGAGTTTCCACGGACACCATGAAATGATCACATAGCTTTCCACCATCCGAAAAGAATGACCTTTATCCCAGACAGTTTTGCACAGCCAGAGAATGATACACAATGGGCACAGTTTTTCAGCAATTTGACCGAGGACAAGGTTCATTGGATGTTCGAGTGATTCCGTACTAATGAATTCATCATAAGATCCAGGGATGTTCCACATTTTGTATTGATTGGGTTAAGGGGAATACATCCCTATGTTCCTATCAGGGTCATGAGACAAGCTGGTAGAAAACAAGTCATACTATGAGTCTCCAAAATGAGTCATTATAGAGCCGATTTTTAGGATGATGCCATTCCATACAAATGTGAGGCCTAGCACATGTGGCATTTAAAGATTATCGTGGAAAAAGATATCATCGAGCCAGATTGATATCACGCATGTCATGTGTACTTCTACTCGTCATGGTTAGAAGAAAACATAGCGGGAATAGTTGAGGCAGGGGTCGATAAAGGAAACAGGGTCATAGATGAGGTTGCTAAAACACATGTCAAGTATGAGACACTGCGCAAAAGAGTCCTTGAGTCCGAAGCCAGGAATTTCGAACAAAACAAGTTTGACATGGAGTCAATTAACAAATGGAGGGAAATGATTACGAGGTCGACAGAAAGGTTAGAATATTTGGAGCAGGGTCTAAGGGAACTGGAAAGGAAGATGAGGAAAAGGGTCGTAGACTGTCAGAATGCAGAGGGGAATGAAGGAGGACACCTAGCAAGGGCGTACCTGTTGCTGGACATGCAAAACATGGGGAGTCTAATCAACGGAGCCAAAAGGGTCAAATATTGAAAATGTCCCTCTGGGACTAAGTAGATTAGGTTTATCTGTTTTCTTTGAATTATTTTGGAATTTGAATGTAATAAGGCAAATGCCATTAGTAAATCATTTATTTATTGTCGTTTTTAGATTCATATTATTTATTAAATTAATAAAATAAGGCATTTATCGGCATTAAATCTCTCCCAATCTACTTGTTGCTAGGCTTACCTCGGGCACAACGAGATTCTGCAAATTAGGACGCGAATTTATATTCGTGCAAAATGTGTTTAAATAATGCAAATACTTTTCAAAATCGTTACTCACTTGTTTACCTTTTGCATTTTTCTTTATTTTGATTATTCCCTTCCCCTAAGGTTGTTTTGCCCATACTGGAACCATCAACATATCACACCAAATCCGGAGGTCCTCCACCTCCTGCTCCTCCAAGTAATCCGAAGAGCAAAGGAAAAGGTAATATGGATGATATGAGTGGTGTCAGGAAAGACAACACTACACATGCTGAGAATATTGAAATTTCAGATGGTCGGAGTACTCAGGCATAGAATGATTTGTTCCTACGGTTGGAAAAGAAAATACTAGAATTTCAAGGGAAACTTGAGTAGGTCCGCAACTTGGAAAAATTCTCCCTCACCCAAAATGTCCCAGACATTAACAATCAAAATGCTCAAAACCCAGCACCTCCTAAAAACACACCAAACCAAAGTCCATAAAACCCTTCCGCACCTCATCAATACGCAACACCTGCCAAAATCCTAATCCTCCACCAGTACCAACTCCTCCTCGACACCAACATCTTCCTGCACAGTACCAGCAAACCACTTACCATACTCCTCAGAATACCCCACAACCTATCCCCGATCCGCAAAATTCAACTAATGATCACCACTACTCTTAAACCCCCGGCACCCACCATAACAATCCCATATACATAGAAACCCTACCCCACTCACTCAACCAATCTCATACACTCCAGAATCCACCGAGAAGGACCTGCTCATTAAGAATATGACAGAGGAGCTCAAGAAGCTCACAAGCCGTATCCAGGGTGTTGAAGGAGGCAAAGTAATTGAGGGTCTGAATTATGAGGATCTATGCATTCAGCCAGACGTAGAACTACCTGAGTGTTACAAACCTCCCAAGTGCAAGATGTTCGACGGAGCAGGTGACCAAAAGGTACATTTAAGGACATACTGTGACAAGCTCATAGTGGTCGGGAAGGATGAAAGGATTCGCATGAATGTGATGACCCGACCCGTCGTCTCATGGGTTATCACTCCATTTCCCCCATTTTCTACTTCTTTATGCTTCATTATCAGCGCCTTGTGTGATCGAGTTGGCTTGGGTTGATTTTAGAAGGAAATGATACACTTAGTCTCTTTAAGGAAGGCTTAGTTTGGAAAAGTTAACTGGATGTTGACTTATGTATTAGAGGGATCGGATATGAATTCTGATAATTCGATTAGCTTCGGGGGATGATTTTTGACTTACGAGTGTGATCAAAAGTGATTTTGGAGGTCCGTTGTAGAATTAATCTTGAATTGGCGAAGTTAGTATTTTGGTGATTTCCAGTTGATAGGTGAGATTTTGATCCAAGGGTCAGAATGGAATTCCAAGTGTTGCAGTAGCTTCATTAGGTGATTTGGGATGTGTGTGTAAAATTTCAAGTTATTCGGAGGTGATTTGGTTGTGTTTTTCATAGAATGCGTGTTTCGGAAGTTTTAGAAGAACTTAGGCTTGAATTAGATGTGAATTGATGATTTTAGTGTTGTTGGATGGGTTTTTATGATTGGAATAAGTTTGAATAATAGTTTAGGATGCATTGGTATTTTTGGTTGAGGTCCCGGGGGACTGGGGGTGAGTTCGGATGATTAAACAGAGAGTTTTGGAATTTTGCATGTTGCTAAGTCTACTGCAACTGGTGTTTTCGCTTCTGCGAAGCCTGGACTGCAGAAGCGGTCTCGCTTGTGTGAAGATTGGACCGCATAAGTGGTGATGGGACCTGGGCGTTGATTCCGCAGAAGCGGTTGGGGAAGCCGCATCTTCATAGCCGCAGATGCGGGATTTAAGTCACAGAAGCGGGTTTTTGGATTATGGGAATTTCTGCAGAAGCGAAAGGAGACCGCAGAAGCGGAAGTCGTAGAAGTGACATTTTGACCGCAGAAGCGGATTCTGCTGGATAGAAATATTTAATTCATCTTCGAGAAATTTTGAAAGAATAACATATTTCACTACAGTCTTGGAGATATTTTGGGCGATTTTGAAGAGGGTTTCAAGGGCGTTGATCAGGTATGAACTCTTGGACTTAAAACCATGATTCTATGGTGTAAATACATGGATTAGAGCTGAAAACTTAAGAAATTAAAGGTAAAAAATGGTGGTTTAGGGCTTGAACCTAAGAGATCTTAAACTAGGGATTTGAGGGGTCAAACATACTCCGATTCTTGTGATTTTGATATGTATAGACTCGTGGCGAGATAAGGAATCCATTGATGTTAAATTTTCTGATTTCCGAGAAGTGGGCTCAGGTTTTTGCAAATTTCAAGATTTTTGCTATTTTTTGATTGTTTTCGATTGGGTATTATCCTATTGGCATATTGTGATCCTCTGATGTTGGATAGATTTGACGCGCATGGATGCCGGATTGAGGGGAAAAGGCATCGCAAGCTAGGGATTTTGCCAGTTCGAGGTGAGTAATTATTGTAAATGATACCCTGAGGGTTTGAAACCTCGGATTGCACAACGTAGTGCTATATTGAGGTGACTTGCATGCCGGATAGTGGGCGTGGGGTAGAGCACCATTGGGGATTGTCACTTGGTCCGTCCCAATTGATGAATTTACTGCGTATTTGACTGAAATTTACTTGTTACCATCGTATTTTGGGCTGATTGCCATATTTGGGCTTCGTGCCAACTATTTGAATCCTTCAAGGATTTTTATCACTGTTTCCTCACTGTTTTGACTTATTACTTGAACTCAGTCATACTATTTCTCCACTATTTTACAACTCAGCCACTTTTACTCAGATTTGAATCTTAAATGATATGTTAAATGATAATTTGGGCTGGGAACTACTATTTTAATAATGCTCGAGGGGCTTGTGATGATATTCTGACTGAGTGTGGCCGAGGGCCAGATGTGAGGATAGACTAACTGATATAAGGCCGAGGGCCTGGATGTGAGGGTTTTATATTATGGATCGGGCTGCATGCCGCAGTGATACATATCTGGATCGGGCTGCACGCCGCAGCGAGATATGAATTAGGCTACACACCGCAGCGACTTATGGATCGGGCTGCATACCGCAGCGAGATATGGATCGGGCTGCATGCCACATCGATATATGGATCGGGCTACACGCCGCAGTGATATATGGATCGGGCTGCACGCCGCAGCGATATGTGGATCGGGCTACATGCCACATCGGTTACTATATGATATTGTTCTGAGAGTGATCTGAGAGAGAGAGATAGCCCGAGGGGCTGAGGGTGTTTCTAAGAGTGAGCCCGAGAGGTCGGTACTATTTTTGAGATATTTCCCGAGGAGCAGACTCTTATGTGCTCATCTTGCATAATTATTTGCCTTTTTACCTATTAAACTGTGGTATTTGTGCCCGAGGGATAGATTTTTCTGTGCTTATCAGCACTAACTATTTTGAAACCGTTTTCAAAACTGTTAAAAGGAACATTTTCAAAAGAGCTTTAAACTGAGCCAAGATATTTTCCCAAAGATTTCACAGCCTTACTATTTTCTCAAAGGACTGTACCCTACTTCTATACAGCATGATGGTTTGTTTTACGTGATTTCTTACTGCTCAATTATTATTTACTTTTATTGCTCACTGAGTTAGAGTACTCACTTTACTCCCTGCACCTCGCGTGCAGTTGCAGGTATTTATTCACCGGTAGCGAGTATTGGTTGCATGGAGGCAGAGTTGTAGAGGTTTTAGCGAGGTGACTGCCAGCGTTCGCAGCACCATTGTCTTTCTATGCTATTCACTATTCCTGTTCAGTGTATTTCTAGACTTGTAAAGTGGAATTACATTCTTATAGATACTCGTGACCTGTGACACCCCGATTAGGGCTGTGTTGGGTTGTAATTTCGTTAATTAATATCATTAAGTCATATTTTTGCTGTTCACTTATGCTTAACTATTTTGAAAGAGACGATGGGTTAGTTGGATAGCCTTGTCTTCACGAGAGGTGCCATCACGAACAGTGCAGGATTTGGGTCGTGACAAGTTGGCATCAGAGCGTAGGTTACTAGGTCTCATGAGTCACGAGCAGGTTTAGTAGAGTCTCGCGGAGTGGTATATGAATGCCTGTATTTCTCCTCGAGAGGCTGCAGAACCTTTAGGAAAACTTCACATTCTTGAATTCTTATCGTGCGTCCTTGATTCAGCTTGAGATATAACTCTCAAAATTCCTTCCCCGCATTTGTATGTGCGCATGAGCGCTCAGTATCAGATGTGCCTTGATGGCTTGTGATTCCTTGATCAAGGGGGGAGATGTGATCTCTATGTGTTTGATGTTGGGCCAGTCTAGAGGACTCGGACCGGATCTTTGCCTATGGCTTGAGCACTGAGGTGTTGCTTGTGTGAGTAAGTTTTTCGAACTTATATGTTCGGTATTGTCCCTATTAGTGGGAATGATGGCTAGATAACTACGTGATGAGCGTGTTAGAACTGTGAGATGTATCTATATGCTTTGGTAGCGACGAGGAAGTCTGCTGGATAATATATGAACTATTAAGTGTTTGATTTCTGCTGCGATTGGATGTGTAGCCCCGAGTTATGGGTGTGTGGAAAATATTTTTGTGTCCCCTAGTTGGGAGTGAAGTAAATTTTATGTTGCGGTATGAGTTTAGACTCAGAAGATTAAGGGGTTGTGTAATGTGTATGGCGGTGGAAGGTACACGAAAATTTTATATTAAGGAAAAGCAGGTGGGTTATCTCCTGCAGAGTGTTCCGAAATAATGTTATATTGTGTATGTTGGAATATCTCATGTGTAATGGAAGGGTACGTGTTGAAATTTGAAATTTTGGATTACTGAAAAGAGTGGGCTTCACTATGGTGGGGTTGAGTGCCAGATTTGCGAAAGATTTACAGTACTGGATGATATGAGTTTCACAAACCTATACATTATTTGAGGTTAATATCACTATGGTATTGTGGCATCAATAAAGTAAAAGTTATATGAGTTGTTGAGTGTGTTTGGATCTATGGCTTCGAGCCAAGTGGGGGAGTATGCCGCGAGTAGTTGATTGCATGGTTAGATGCTATGTTGGTCCCATTTTGGGGCATGTGAGTGAATTAGCTATGGTTAGAGTAAAGGAAAGTTTTGACGAGGTCTGTATTATGCTTCATGGGGTATGAGGATTTATGGAATGTCTAGAGTTGTTATTGATAAAGAATGCTCGGTGCATAGAGCAGGAAGTTGTTTAGTTGTATTGGCATGAGGATTTCATCTTGCGGTATTGGAGTGACAATGAGGCACGGGTGATTTTGTTCGTTAGGTCAAGTAATTTGTAGTTTGAATAGGAGTGAATGACTTTAGAGAATGGTTCTAATGTGTTCAAGATTCTACAGAAACAATCGGGTATTTCAAAGTTTGTATGTGGTTAGAGATTGTGTTTTCATTGTAAAAAGGTCAAGACTCGTGGTATTTTTATGTTAATTATGGGACCTTATGTATCGGTATATGGAAGGTGAAGGTAACGAATTCAGATTCGCAGGAAGTTCTTCAAAGTAAAGTATTTTGGAATGTGGTATTTCTGGGGATATTGAGAGAGTGTATAATGGCTTATGGGTTTTAGATAGTGTGGTCTTGTGTTGGGTCTCGGGTAGTGAGTCTGGATTGAGAGATTGTGGTACTACAACAAGAGGGGATGTCAAGTTGAAAATGAATCAGAATGAAATCCAGATAGATGAAGCAACTTGGTAGTAGACCAAATCGGTATGGAAAGGATATGATTAGTTCTTTGTGTGTATTCAAGGTACTAAGTTCGTACGAGTATTTTGCAGCAAAGCTCTTGAGTTCTGACAGCTTGCTTAGCTTGGTCTAGATAGAAGGATTCAGTCCTGGCAGTTTAGCTTGTGCAAATGGAATTGGGAGAGAGTTCTTGTTGGGTTTTACCGTGGTTTGGAGATGTATATTTTCTATGGGCATGCGGAGGATGGAATGTGTAATGATTTTTCTTCTAAATGGGATCAGTGGAAGTTCTTGACTAGATGAGTTACAGTTCAGTTATGAAAAAGAGTTCATAAAACTCTTAGGCAACGGGTAGCCTCAGGTAATCAAGGAAATGGTACTGCTAATTGGAAGTGATTTAACAGGAGTATATGTTTCAAAAAAAAGGGGGTGATGTGATTAAACTGATGATAGTTCGGTAGTATTGCGGCACTTTCTTGTCGGGTCGACTGATGATATTTAGGTTGCTTGGTGGCAAAGGGAAATTTTAGACTATCTATCATGGGATGATTGGGTATTAAAGGTATGGCATGTGTTCTGACGGTGAAATTGGGATCAGATATGATGATTCATGTGCTGGGTGTATGTGGAGACGGAAGTTCTCATATTCAGGCTATGATGTGGTATGTTAGATTCGGATGTGATGATGGGGTTTAGACTGGTTGTCTCCATGTTAGGTTTATTCTGGACTATTGCACTATAGGCTGTGCCAGAAATGCCACGGGTTGAGTGGCGAGGTGCGCCAGATTATGTTCTTGCAAAGTGGTTTATCTTTCAAAGACCAGCGGATGACTAGGAAGGGTTGCTTTTCTTAATTAGGCCTTCGTGATAGATGTCAGTGCAGAGGTTTCTACCGTTGATTCAGTTCTGGAGTTGAGGGACTTTTCGGATGTATTTTTTGTGGCCGGACATGTCGCCAGACGTGGTTGTGGATTTCGATATTGATTTGGTGTCGAGCACCGTATCATATGGCCCCGGTAGGAGCTGTAGTAGTGGAAGGAGCAACTTCAGGCTTCCTTGAGGATTGATTCATTGGCAGGTCAATGTGGATGCGTGTTCTAGCTTAAGTCGGCTTGGTGGGCCCCACATTTTATTATCAAACGATAGGTTGATTCGATCGTGAGTGAGCTTGTTAGTGATCTAGGGAGATCTATGAGTTGCTATTGTGCCGTGAGATGTTATGATTCATTGGTTATGGGCACATGTGGTGTGGTTCTATTGGGGATTCATAGTGAAAGTCGAGCGGGAAGAGTAATTGGGTGTTGCTCGGTGATTGATGTACCAGTTATGTTCTATCAGGCTTGCGTGGCATATGTTATTTTTTTCACCGTGGGTGTAATGATTTGTTTGGGTTCCAGACATCAATTGTGCTTGGCTATCAATTTTGAGCATAGTGACTTGAGGTGTTTCATCTGTAACAGTGTTCGGAGAGGATCGCGCATTATAGCGAGGCCACGTGGAGATATGACCTTTCGGGATAGATTTAGGTGTTCTATCTATGATGTGAGATGAGGTCTCTGCCTTGTTTTGAGATGGTACTGATGAGCTCGAGGTACAACTCTTTCGTCTGAGTCATTTTCCATAATGTGAGTATGTTTAGACCGTTCTTATTGGTGCGCGTATTATACAAGTTGTGGCTTAGGCCTGTATTGAGATGTCATATCACCGGAGTGGTGTGTTGGATTCGGGGTGATAGTTGGGGTCACTAATGAATATGAACGAATTTGATTTCAGATTGTTGGAAGGATAATGTCGAGGTTCGGCTCGGAATCTGCTGTGGTATTAGTCAAAAGGGGAGTGGCTTCATGAATGGTTGATCTGCGAAATGGTTACGGTTTATTGCGTGTTTCATTTATCGTTGGTAGCTTATGAAATTATTGGAATAAGACCTTAGTTGATAAGAGTTTTCCACCGGTATTCGGGTGTTATGGACAACTGCTGTGAATAGAAGTTATCATTTCGAATGTTTGGGTTATGTGGTATATCATATGATTGCACTTGAGGTTGCAGGTATGGGTTATTACAGCTGGTTCGGGCTTATTCTGAGTATAGATATGAGGTTCTGGTCTTGTGCATGATTTCGGAAAGTGCAATGTGGTTCTATGGTTATGGACTAGATGGATTGTGAAATTTTAACTATGTTGTGTTATCGGACCTATGCAAGATAGGGTGACGTGGGATCACCCCGGGTATATACTTGGTAAGGTCATTCAACTATTGGTTGGCTTCTAGCACAACTCTGGGTACGCTCGAGGACGAGCGTTTGTTTAAGTTGGGGAGGATGTGACGACCCGAACCATCGTCTCATGGGTTACCGCTTTGTTTCCCCCACTTTCAGCTTCTTTATGCTTCATTATCAGTGTCTTGTGTGATCGAGTTGGCTTGGGTTGATTTTAGAAGGAAATGAGACACTTAGTCTCTTTAAGGAAGTCTTAGTTTGGAAAAGTCAACTGGATGTTGACTTATGTGTTAGAAGGCTCGGATATGAATTCCAATAATTCGATTAGCTTCGGGGGATGATTTTTGACTTAGGAGTGTGATCGGAAGTGATTTTGGAGGTCCGGTGTAGAATTAGACTTGAATTGGCGAAGTTAGTATTTTGGCGATTTCCGGTAGATAGGTGAGATTTTGATCCGAGGATCGGAATGGAATTCCGAGAGTTGCAGTAGCTTTGTTAGGTGATTTGGGATGTGTGTGTAAAATTTCAGGTGATTCGGAGGTGATTTGATTGGGTTTTTGATCAAATGCGTGTTTCGAAAGTTTTAGAAGAATTTAGGCTTGAATTTGAAGTGTTTGATGATTTTAGTGTTGTTGGATGGGTTTTTATGATTGGAACAAGTTTGAATAATGTTGTAGGATGCATTGGTATTTTTGGTTGAGGCCCCAGGGCCCTGGGGGTGAGTTCAGATGGTTAAACGGAGCGTTTTGGAATTTCGCATGTTGCTAAGTCTGCTGCAACTGGTGTTTTCGCTTCTGCGAAGCCTGGACCGTAGAAGTGGTCTCGCTTGTGTGAAGATTGGACCGCAGAAGCGGTGATGGGACCTGGGCGCTGATTTTGCAAAAGCAATTGGGGAAGCCGCATCTGCGTAGCCGCAGATGCGAGATTTAAGTCGCAGAAGCGGGTTTTTGGATGATGGGAATTTCCGCAGAAGCGGAAGGAGACCGCAAAAGTGGAAGTTGCAGAAGCGACATTTTGACCGCAGAAGCGGTTTCTGCTGGACAAAAATATTTAATTCATCTTCGCAAAATTTTGAAAGAGTAACATATTTCACTTCCGACTTGGAGAGTTTTAGGCGATTTTGAAGAGGGTTTCAAGGGCGTTGATCAGGTATGAACTCTTGGACTTAAAAACATGATTCTATGATGTAAATACATGGATTAGAGCTGAAAACTTAAGAAATTAAAGGTCAAAAATGATGGTTTAGGGCTTGAACCTAAGAGAGGTTAAACTAGTTATTTGAGGGGTCAAATGGACTCCGATTCTTGTGATTTTGATATGTATAGACTCGTGGCGAGATAAGGAATCCATTGATGTTAAATTTTCTGATTTCCAAGAAGTGGGCCCGGGGCTCGAGTCTTGCGAATTTCGAGATTTTTGTTATTTTTCGATTGTTTTCGATTGGGTATTTTTCCATTGGCATATGGTGATGTATTCGCTCTGTTGTTGGATAGATTCGATGCACGTGGAGGCCGGTTTGATGGGCAAAGGCATCGCGAGTTAGAGATTCCGCAGGTTCGAGGTGAGTAATGATTGTAAATGATATCCTGAGGGTTTGAAACCCCGCATTGCACATGGTAGTGCTATATTGAGGTGACTTGCACGGCGGATAGTGGGCGTAGGGTAGAGCACCGTTGGGGATTGTGACTTGGTCCATCCCAATTGATGAATTTACTGCGTATTTGACTGAAATTTACTTGTTACCATCGTGTTTTGGGCTAATTGCCATATTTGGGCTTCGTGCCAACTATTTAAATCCTTCGGGGGATTTTTATCATTGTTTCCTCACTGTTTTGACTTATTACTTGAACTCAGTGAAAGTACAAGAGGGGGAGGGGGTGAATTGTATATTATTTAAATAATTCGTAATAAGTTGACTTAAAACTTTAGTAGTCGACTTAAAACAACAATTCTTGTAGGCAGAGAGATTCGAAATAATAAGCAGAAAGTAAATGCAAAAATTAAAGACACCAGGAATTTTATACTGGTTCGGATTCAATGTGAATCCTAATCCAGTCCCCTTGGGTTGCAAGGGTTTTCTCTTCAAGCAAATGAGTTTTCTTTCGAGTACAGATTTGGTATTTGTCTCTCAGTTCTTTTAGCACCCGTTCGATACAATGCCTCACCAGTTGTACGCTCTCTTTCTATTCCTGAGTTGTTACACATCAGATCTATCTAGGCTACTATGCTTATTTGCAGTAAATTGAAGAGAGTGATTTTGGTTCGATCAAAGTATACTAAGGGTGGAGTTGCACTATGAATTTATACAATGATGGTTGGTGAAGGCTTGTCAACCCAAGGGTTTTGATCCTTGGAAAGAGTTGATTCTTTCCAAGAATAAGGTGCTAGCTTTGCTTCTCGACAGATTCTTTCCTTGGCAATAGATGAGTTTGACAGAATTCTTCCTTGATGTTTGCGACCCTTCTGTTCTTGACTGCTGTCCGGATCTTCTAGATTTGATTGATCTCCGGTGATTTGATTTGGCTCGTCAATCACGGATTGCGTTGAGTCTTCATTCCATTGCTGCAACTTTGATTTCCCAGAATCATAGAGTTAATCTCGTAGAGTTGATTCTTTCCTTGTGCATAATGATATTTGTGACATCGTCGATATCCTTCCTTGTTCGTTATGGCAATTCCAACAATTCCTTTTTGCTTCCTTGAACTCCTGCACATGCATCATTAATTTGCATCGTTAAAATATGTTCTAACAATCTCCCCCTTTTTGATGATGGCAAAATAATATGCATATAGGTAAAGTGATAAACAATAGTTGACTTCCCTATTTTGGACTGGCCGTCTTGGCTCCCCCTCAATGTGTGTAGTCAACTAATCTGGAAACCCGTTGACTGCCCTGTTTGTGACTGACCAACGGTGCTCCCCCTCAATATGTGTAGTCGATGGATCCTGAGCTCCCCCTCAACGTGTGCAGTCGACTTGTACCTGTATATTATTGACTATGCATGGGCAACATAGCTAAGTTGACTAATTCAAGGAATAAAATATACTATGCAAGTAGCATATTACGAATGTGCATAATATCTATGCATGTAGCATAGTTGACTTAGTAACCTGTAGAGAGAGGATATGCCTGCACAAAGAGCGTAAATATATTCTCCCCTTTTTGACATCAGCAAAAGAGGGAGTAGCAAAAATAATATCCACAAAAGAAGGAAAAAAACATCCACGGGCGTAGCCCAACCACAACCAAAACAAGTTTTTAAAACACAAAAAAAAAATTGTCTGTAGATCATATCCATCTCATCATCTCAGAAAGTAAGTGAGGGTGTTGCAGATTGCTTCATTCATCTGTTCAAAGCTGGTGTTGGCAGCAACGCTCATCCCATCCAGCCTGTCATGTACCTCCTTGAAAGCTTTAACCGCATTCTCCTTTACCCTTTGCACAGCCACCCTAATTTTGGACACATCTGACCCTGTTTCCTTAGAAATACCATGAATAGCATCCACAGTTGACTGTGTGGCGGACAGGAGAGTCTTGATATCTAGGAGTTGAGAATTAATGGAGTTGAACTTTTCATTTTGGTCTGCAAGAATGGGAGAAGAAGGTACAACAGAAGAGGTCTTGGTTTCCACAGGAGTTGGCTTGGCATCACTTTCACCCTTTTTGACCCAGACACCCTTGATACTGATATACCTCACACTCGAGAAGGCTCTAGAGTTGTAGCACTTGTACACAGGAATAAAGGGGTAGTCTGAAAGCTGAATTTGATGAGCTTCTAAAATGTGGGTGATGGCCATACCATAAGGAAGACTGGTTGGATCTTCTGCACTCTCAATCATGAAATTGATAACTCAGGAGGACAACTTGATTTTGAGGTTGGAGATAAGAAGGTAAACAAAGAAGGTGTCCCGTTGAGAAAGAACCAGTTCTGGGAAGGAGAGTGGTGGCAACAATGTGAGCAAGAACCCTAGTTTCAAAACTAACATCACTGGGCCCTAACTGATTTGGAAGGTTCTCAGAGGGCTTTTCTGCAATGCACTGTTTGTCCTGATCAAAGGTGATTTCGAAATCCTCAGGCCAGACATTCTTAAACACAGTCGGGAAACCAGAGAAACGACATAGAAAAAGAGATTCAAACACACCACAATCAAGAACAATACGTTTACCAAGAACAAGAGTTTCAAGCCTATCAGGTTTATTAGAGCTTTGATTAGCATAAAACATACGGACGAGGGGTTCATAGACTTTAGGCAAAGAAACAGAGAGAAATTTTTCCCACCCTTGATACATGAAAAGATCCTTTACCTTGCAGTTGAGGGACTCCATAAGATCGAGATCTACCACTCTATCATGGGCAGTAGGCTTGTTCTTAAGAGAAACAAAGAAATCCTTATTAGGGGTGTCCCAGAAATTGAGGTCTGATTCTAGAGAGGCAAAAAAATCGAACTTCGATTTCTTTGGAGTAGAGGCAAGAGGTTCCTCCATGGGATGCTTTTCGAAGGCTTTGTCACCTAGAGGTTGGGAGTGTTCTGAGTAACCTACTTGAGAAGAGGCACAACCTTCGGAACGATCGGACCCTAAATCTATTTGTTCAGGGGGCATGGAAAAGGGTTTTGATTTTGAGCGAGTACTTTTCCTGGTAGAAGCAGAGGGGTTTTTGGAATATTTAGCCATGGGAGAAAAGAGGGTTGGTACAGTTTGAAAAAGGGAGTTGGTGGAGGTTGAAGGAGATGGTGGAGATAGAGAGACGGAAAATTACTAACTTAAAAAGAGAAGAATTGACGGTTGAGTACAGAAAAGGAAAAGATGTCAGATGAAGCGACGTGATGATTGGATTTCCAACTTCGGCTGCAAACTGATGGGAAACAGGCTAAAAAGAGAGGGAATAGATTGACGGCGTAATTAATGCACTGAAGAAAACCAATTATGACAAGTTATTGAAAATTAACACTTTGGTCAATTTTTTGAAAAACAAATATTGCCAAGTGATTCTCATAAAGAACATAACCTATCTTCTAATAGTGGTTTAGTAAAAATATCAGCTAATTGGGCAGAGGTACCAACAAAAGCTAATTCTATGTCACCTTTAAGAACATGATCTCTAATAAAATGATGTTTAATATCTATATGCTTTGATCTAGAGTGATGCACATGATTCTTAGAAAGACAAATTGCACTAGAATTATCACAAAAAATCTGTATAGGTTTAAAAGAGAATTCATAGTCACCCAATTGATGGGACATCCACAGTAGTTGTGCACAACATTGACCAACGGCTATGTACTCAACTTCAGTAGTCGACAGGGCGACTAATGCTTGCTTTTTACTGTTCCAGGATATTAAGGCCTTTCCTAGTAATTGACAAGTGCCACTCGTGCTTTTCCTGTCTTCTTTATCACCTGCTAAATCTGCATCTGAAAAACCTTCTAATTTAAATGAGTTAGAGTGAGGATACCAAAATCCATGAGATAATGTACTAATAAGATATCGAATAATTCTTTTAACAATAGTTAGATGTGACTCTTTGGGAGCCGACTGAAACCTGGCACATTTACAGATGCTAAACATAATATCTGGTCGACTAGCGGTCAGATATAGTAGAGATCCAATCATTCCTCAGTATTTGGTTTCATCAACTGGAGTACCCTGTTCATCTTTATCCAAAGTTATGGCCGGACTCATAGGAGTCCCAATTGATTTTACATTGCTCATGTCAAACCTTTGAGTCAACTCCTTGGTATATTTGGTTTGACATATAAAGGTTCCCTTTTCAGATTAATGAATTTGAAGCCCAAGGAAAAATGTGAGTTCACCTATCATACTTATTTCGAATTCACTTTGCATAAGATTTGCAAATTCCTTGCACATAACAGGGTTAGCACTACCAAAAATAATATCATCAACATAAATTTGAATAATGAGATTACCTTCTGTTGATCGTTTAATGAATAGAGTAGTATCAATTTTACCTCTGGTGAATCCATGATCAGCTAGAAAAGTACTTAACCTGTCATACCAAGCACGTGGAGCCTGTTTCAGTCCGTATAAGGCCTTGGTGAGCTTGTACACGTGATAAGGAAATTTTGAATCTTCAAAGCCTGGTGGTTGTTTCACAAAAATCTCCTCTTCGATGAATCTGTTTAGAAAAGCGCTTTTGACATCCATTTGAAACAATCTGAATCCTTTAAATGATACATAAGCTAGCAGGATTCATATAGACTCTAATTGGGCTACTGGAGCAAATGTTTCATCGTAGTCAACTCCTTCTTGTTGTGAATAGCCTTGATCAACTAGTCTACCTTTGTTCCTTATGACTTGTCCTTCTTCGTTTAATTTGTTTCTTAACACCCATTTTGTTCCGATGACAGAAACATTTTCAGGTCGGGGTATCAACTTCCATACTTGATTCTTGCTGAATTGATCCAGTTCCTCTTGCATCGCTTTCACCCAGCTTGAGTCCTTCAACGCTTCCTCTACCTTTTTGGCTCTATTTGAGAGATCAGAGCAATATTTGCTTTCTTTTGTGAGTAGCTCTAGTCTTCATACCTTCGTTTGGATCCCCTATGATATATTTTTGTGGATATTCAGATTCATTTCTCTACTCATTTAGTCGAACAGTGCTAGTAGTCGACTTCAGATGATGTTCTGGAGTGTTGTTGCTAACTTGTTTAGTCGACTTGGCTACATCTGTAAGACTAGCTGACTCCTGTGATTTTCCTTTGTCCTGAACTTCTTGAGTTTGATCTTCGTCACCCGCATTGATACCTTTCTCGACCAAGGGATTATTTTCATCAAAAATGACATGAACTGATTTTTCAACGCACAAAGTTCGTTTATTAAAAACTCTAAATGATCTGCTATTTAAAGAATAACCAAGAAAAATACCTTCGTCACTTAGTGGCTCAAATTTTCCAAGATTGTCCTTACCATTGTTATGAATGAAACACTTACTTCCAAACGGATGAAAGTAATTGATGTTAGGACGCTTACCTTTCCAGAGTTCATACGGAGTCTTTTTCAGTACGGGCCTTATGAGACATCGATTTAGAATGTGGCATGCAGTACTCACACCTTCAGCCCAGAAATGATTTGGCAGAGAATGTTCTAGCAGCATGGTTCTTGCCATGTCTTGAAGAGTTCTATTTTTTCTTTCCACAACTCCGTTTTGTTGAGGTGAGCGAGGAGCAGAGAAGTTGTGAGTGTACCCTTGATCATTACAGAAATCTTCAAACGCCTTTCTTTCAAATTCGCCTCCATGATCACTTTGGATTATGGACATAGGATAACCTTTTTCTCTTTCAATCCTTTTACAGAAGACTTCAAAGTTTGTTAAGGCTTCATCTTTGTGAGACAGAAAAATTTCCCAAGTGAAGCGTGAAAAGTCATCAATAATAACAAAAGCATATTTCTTACCTCCTACGCTCTTTGTTCTAGTTGGTCCAAATAAATCCATATGAAGTAATTGTAGGGGTTTTGAGGTAGATACTATGTATTTATTTTTGAAAGAGTTTCTAGTTTGCTTACCCATCTGACATGCATCACAAATGCGAGTCCTAGAAAAATTCAATTTGGGTAACCCAATGACTAAATCATGTTTGGATAACTTCTCAATTAGATGCATGCTAGCACGACCAAGACGTCTATGCCACAACCAGGGATCATCAGACATAGAGGTTAGGCATATGTGACCATCTATATTTTCGAAGCCATCAAGTATATAAACATTTCCGTACCTTTTTCCAGGAAGAATTATTTTACCTGATTCGTCTTCGATGGCTTCTCTTAAATTTTACCTCATATCCTGAGTCGTAGATTTGACTTATACTGAGAAGATTATAATTTAATCCATCAACCAGATATACTTCAGTGATATCACAACTGTTTTTGAAAGGAATAATTCCAGTGCCAACTATTTTGCCTCGTGAATCATCTCCGAATTTGACGCTTCCTCCATCAATCTTTGTAACTTCCTTAAATAGGTTTTTGTCACCTGTCATGTGACCGGAACACGCACTATCTAGGTACCATTTTCCTTTGCGCTTTATTCTGTGGTGTTCCTGTAATACAGAAATATTACTTTCTTTTAGGTACCCAAGCTTGCTTGTGTCCTGGTGAGTTAGTGTTACTAGGTTCGGAGTTCTTAGGTTTCCAAACCCATCCGGACATTTGAGATTTATGAAAGTGATAGCCAGAATATTTATGCCCACTTTTGTTACAATAATGACATTTAATCCTGGACCTATTTTTAGGTTTTTCATACGAGTTAGAATTAGCAGTTGTAGGATTTGCTGATTCCTTTCCAGTTGATTTGTAAGTCGACTGGTTCGATCGACTAGTCGATCTAGTTCTGATTGGTTCTTTATCAGTGGACTTGTAAGTCGTCTAGTTTGACCTAATAGAGCTGTGACTAGTGGATATGCGCAAGCTGTTAAACTGCATTTGCAATTCCTCAAACTCTTCTTGAAGTACGTCCTTTTCAACTTCACATACTTCATGTTTGAGTTTCCAGTCTTTGACTTCCCTGGTGAGTCTCTTGAGTTCATTCATCATCTTCTGAGACTCCTTTCGGGTGGAGTCAAGAATGTCTTGCAATTCATTTCATCTTTCACAGTCATAAGGTCTTACCTCGCTAGTTTCTCCTTTTGCCATAAAGCAGCTCTCATTATCTGAATCGTCTTCATCTGTCCAGCATCCTGAAGTTTTGTTGATCTCGTTTTCAAGAATTGTCATGAAGCAGAGATTTGCTATTTCTTCGTGGTCTGAGTCATCTTCATCACTTCAGCTTCCAAATGATCTGTTTTTGTTGAATCTTCTGGAGATCTTTTTCTTAAGTTCTGTACACTCTGCATGGATGTGTCCAAACTTTCCACGTTCATAGCATTTTCCACCGTTCTTGTCTTGTTCATTGTATTGTCCGGATCTTCTTGGTGGAAATATTTCTTTCTTTGTATTTCTATATCTTCTCATTAATCCATCCATGTTTCTAGACATCATAGCGATTTCCTCTTGTAGAGTTTCAGGATCATCAATTTCATTTTCAGCAGCTTTAGTGGTAGCTTTGAATGCAACAATTTTCTTCTTCTCCTCTTGATTTGTCTTCTTCAGATGTGTTCTTTCAAAAGCAATGAGCTCTCCTCGCAGTTCATCGTGTGATAACTTATTAAGATCTTGAGATTCAAATGTGATGACTTTAGTCTGCCAGGTGGTTGGTGGACTTCTGAGAATGTTCCTAACTTGATCGCCACTGGAGTATGGTTTGCCAAAAGCTTTTAAGTCGCTGATTATTTTACTGAACCGGGCAAACATTTCTTCAATGGATTCTCCTTCCTTCATTAAGAATAATTCATAGTCGTGAACTAGCATATTTATGTGGGTTTCTTTTACCTTGCTGGTACTTTCATAGGTGACTTCGAGTTTATCCCACATTTCTTCACAACTGGAAATCTATTCATATTTTTCACCACTTATTGCATTATGAAGCAGATTCCTTGCCTTGTGGTTTATTGTAACAACTTCCAATTGTTCATTTGAGTATGAGTCTATATCATCAGGGTCAGCGAGCGGTGGTGTGCTGGCAGGCAGTGGGTAGTTTCCCATTTTGATAACTCTCCATACTTTGACATCGTATGCTTTGGTGAAGATTTCCATGCTGATTTTCCAGTGGGAGAAGTGTTGTCCATTGAATTATGGCGGTCTCACTTGAGAGGTTCCTTCCTGAAAAAGAGCTCCAACTATAACATAATTTGCCATGATCTTTTTTCTCACAAGCTGTTAAGCAAAAAACAAAAGTATGAGCCTTGCTCTGATACCAATTGAAAGTACAATAGGGGATAAATTGTATATAATTTAAATAATTCGTAATAAGTTGACTTAAAACTTTAGTAGTCAACTTAAAACAACAATTCTTGCAGACACAGAGATTTGAAATAATAAGCAGAAAGTAAATGCAGAAATTAAAGACACCAGGAGTTTTATACTGTTTCGGATTCAATGTGAATCCTAATCCAGTCCCCTTGGGTTGCAAGGGATTTCTCTTCAAGCAAATGAGTTTTCTTTCGAGTACAGATTTGGTTTTTGTCTCTCAGTTCTTTTAGCACTCGTTCGATACAATGCCTCACCAGGTGTACGCTCCTTTTCTATTCCTGACTTGTTACATAGCTGATCTATCTAGGCTACTATGCTTGTTTTTCAGTAAATTGAAGAGAGTGATTTTGGTTCGATCAAAGTATACTAAGGGTGGAGTTGCACTATGCATTTGTACAATGATGGTTGCTGAAGGCTTGTCAACCCAAGGGTTTTGATCCTTGAAAAAAGTTGATTCTTTCCAAGAATAAGGCACTAGCCGTTGCTTCTCAACAGATTCTTTCCTTGGCAATCGATGAGTTTGACAGAATTCTTCCTTGATGTTTGCGACCCTTCCATTCTAGGTTGTTGTCCGGATCTTCTAGATTTTATTGATCTCCAGTGATTTGATTTGGCTCGTCAATCACGGATTGCGTTGAGTCTTCATTCCATTGCTGCAACTTTGATTTCCTAGAATCATGGAGTTAATCTCGTAGAGTTGATTCTTTCCTTGTGAATCGTGATATTTGGGACAACGTCGATATCCTTCCTTGTTCATTCTGGCAATTCCAATAATTCCTTTTTTCTTCCTTGAACTCCTGCACATGCATAATTAATTTACATCATTAAAATATATTCTAACACTTAGTCATACTGTTTCTCCACTATTTTACAACTCAACCACTTTTACTCAGATTTGAATCTTAAATGATAATTTAGGCTAGGAACTACTATTTTACTAATGCCCGAGGGGCTTGTGATGATATTCTGATTGAGTGTGGCTGAGGGCCAGATGTGAGGATACACTGAGTATCGACGAGGGCCTCATATAACTCAGCGATACATATATGGATCGGGCTGCACGCCACAACGAGATATGGATCAGGCTGCACGCCGCAGCAACATATGGATCGGGCTGCACGCTGCAGCGAGATACAGATCGGGCTATACGCCACAGCTATAGATGGATCGGTCTGCACGCCGTAGCAATACATGGATCGGGCTGCACGCCGTAGCGATATGTGAATCGGGCTGCACATCGCAGCTGTTACTATATGATATTGTTCTAAGAGTGATTTGAGAGAGAGAGATAGCCTGAGGGGCTGAGGGTGTTTCTAAGAGTGAGCCCGAGAGGCCGATACTATTTTTGAGATATTTCCCGAGGGGCGGACTCTTATGTCTTGCATAATTATTTTCCTTTTTACCTGTTAAACTGTGGTATTTGTGCCCGAGGGGTAGATATTTCTGTGCTTATCGGCACTAACTGTTTTGAAACTATTTTCGTAACTGTTAAAAGGAACATTTTCAAAAGAGTTTTAAACTGAGCCAAGATATTTTTCCAAAGATTTCACAGCCTTACTGTTTTCTCAAAGAACTGTACCCTACTTCTATACAGCATGATGGTTTGTTTTACGTGATTTCTTACTTCTAAGTTATTATTTACCTTTATTACTCACTGAGTTGGAGTACTCACTTTACTCCCTGCACCTCGCATGCAGTTGCAGGTATTTATTCACCCGGTAGCGGGTATTGGCGGCATGAAGGCAAAGTTGTAGAGGTTTTAGTGAGGTGACTGCCAGCGTTCACACCACCATTGTCTTTCTATGTTATTCACTATTCCTGTTCAGTGTATTTCTAGACTTGTAAAGTGGAATTACATTCTTATAGATGCTCGTGACTTGTGACACCCCGATTAGGGCCGTGTTAGGTTGTAATTTCTTAATTAATATCATTAAATCATATTTTTGCTGTTCACTTATGCTTAACTATTTTGAAAGAGATGAGTGGGTTAGTTGGTTGGCCTTTTCTTCATGAGAGGTGCCATCACGACCAGTGCAAGGTTTGGGTCGTGACAATGATGCTGTTCATGAGAAGTCTCACTGGAGACGCACTATCTTGGTACATAAGTCAAAATCCCAAGAAATAGGTTAATTGGGTAAGCATAGAATCAGACTTCATGGACCAATTCAGGTTTAGTACAGAGAATACACCGGACATCTTCTGCATACAGAACCTCAAGAAGAAACCAATGACAATTTTCCGCAAGTATGCTACCCGATATATGTCATAAGCTACAAAGGTTAGGCATATATTGGAAGAACAACAGATGAATAAATTCTTCGTTAGGGCCCAGGATCCATAATACTTTGAAAGGATTAATGGTCATCGAAAATCACAAATTTTCCGACATCATCAAACTCGGGGAAATGATTGAAAAATGGATCAAGAGCGGGATGGAAACTAATTTTGATGCATTGAAGTCTACGAATAAAGCATTACAATCAGGGGGTATATCAAAGAAGAAAGAAGTAGGGGTGGTGTTGGTAGCCCAAGGTCCAAAATCCCCACTCACATACCAAACACCTCAACCTACATACCAACCTTCACCTCCTAGACATCCTCAACCCGCTACAGCCTATCCCACTTATAAGACCTAGCCAGCCTATTACCACTCACCTCCAACCCGTCAAAACTATCAAAAGCCCAGACCAAATTTTGATCGTAGGCGGCCCAGACAGTACACCCCTTTTGCTGAGCCCATCGACCAACTATATGAAAGACTGAAGGCTACCAGATATGTCACCCTTATTCCCGCTGTCATCATGGAAAACTCCTCCCAATGGGTCAACCTAAATAAAACATGTGCATATCATTCCAGCATGAATGGGAGCATAATTGATGAATGTCGCACTCTAAAAGACAAGATTCAGACCTTGATTGATACCAAAGTAATACAAGCAAAGGAAGTCGCACCCAATGTCCACAATAATTCCCTCCCAGATCATAGGGGTGAAGGAGTAAATGTGATAGAAACTAATGAGGGATCCTAAAGGATCAACTGCGCTTATTCGAGAAGGTGACGACCCTCAGAAGCCTGCAGTCACACTCAATCCTATTATAATACAGATACAACCACAAGTTAAAGTCGAAGTAGCTGCGTCAGCTCCATTTGAAATCAAAGTGACAGCACCTGCGACTACACCTACTCCATTTAAAGTAAAATAGCCACACCCTTCGTTGTGATGTTGGCATCCCCACCACCCTTCAGTTCCAATGCCATACCTTGGGATTATGTTGCCGAAGCTAGGGGAAAAGGAAAAGCAAAGATGGAAGAGTTTGGTGTTGCACAAGGGATGACCAGAACTGGAAGAATCCATACACCTGAAAATTTTGGGAGAACAAGCAAGGAAGTTGCTACCAAACAACCCATCATTGAAACTAGTCCAAATGATCTCTAGAGAAAAGTACAGGCAAGAGAATACTATGTTGTTGATCATCTGAACAAAACCCCTACTCAAATTTTCATTTTGTCACTACTACAGAATTTCGAGATGCATAGCAATGCATTAATGAAAGTGTTGAATGAAGCTTATGTGCCCAACAACATCACCAGTGGAGAAATGGCCAACATAGTAGGGCAAGTACTGGAAAGCCACAAGATCACCTTTCATGAAGATGAATTATCACATGAAGGACTAAGTCACAACAGAGCACTGCACATCACAGTACATTTTGAGGACAACTTTATCGCTAGAGTCCTAATAGATGGGGGTTCAAGCCACAACATTTGTCCGTTGACCACTCTGAAAAAGTTGGGTAAAGATTTCCATGAGATTTGAGCAGGTAGTATGAATGTGAAAGCATTTGATGGGTCTCAAAGGGCAAAAACTGGGGAAATCAACCTTTGTTTTCAAATGGGCCCGAGTTGGTTCGATGTTGAGTTTCAAGTATTAGACATATCTGCTATGTATAATCTTTTATTGGGACGACCTTGAATACATGCCGCTAGAGCTGTAGCTTCCACGCTACACCAGGTCGTGAAGTTCGAATGTAACCTTCACGAGGTAATCATTTATGGAGATGGAAGTAATCCCATTTACACCAGTCAAACTGTCCTGGTTATCGAAAATAGAAGAAAGTTGTGTGGAGAAACTTATCACCTTATCGAGCGTGCACATGCAATTGAGAAAGAAAAATGGCGGAGCAGCAAAATAGAAAGAATACTAGCATGGTCAGGGTATGAACCCGATAAAGGTCTCGGTAAGAATATCCACGGTATCACTATGCCAATACAACCAAAGCGTCACGATAGCACCTTTGGACTTGGGTATCAGTACACTTGGCAAGAGTACGATGATTGGTCACCGCCATGGCGTGGCCCCTATTACCCTCTTGAACAACCGATATTGAATCTGCATCAAACATTTCAACAGACTGACGTGATATAGGGATCTAAAGAAAATGAGTCTTTAGCTAGCCTTAGGAATCTATTTTTGGATGATGAACAAATGGACTACAATGCAATAGTTGAGGATGAGGAGGAGGAGGAGGAGGAAGAAGACCTCAACATTCAGACGATGGAGAAGGGAGCTGTTCTTAAGAATTGGACTGTTGCACCATCCCGGGCCCGTCTAGTTCCTGGGTAGCATGGAAATTAGCACAATCTATTTTTTTAAAAGTTTAAGCATTCAAGATATTTCTAGTATTTTGTTTTAAGACACATTTTGTTTTGAAATAATTGCTCGAGTCATTAAGTCGTACCTGTTTTGATGTTTTCAAGATTTAATTAATGTATTGTTATTTTAATATTTATTATTATCTTTTACATTTTTCCTCTACAACATTACTATTTCTTACCTTGATGAACCAACGACTGTGACAAGTAATGAGACAACTCAACATAAGGATAGTGACTCGGAAGAAGAAGATGAGGTACCTGAGGAAGTTATCAGAGAAGTTGAGAATTTGAGAATAAGCCTAAGTCTAACCGGGACGAAACCGAGACGGCCAATTTGAGAGATTCTAAAACCATCAAATAAACTCGCATAAGTATTCACCTATCACCATCAGAGAAGAAAGAATACACTCGTTTCCTAAAAAAATATGAGGATATTTTTGAATGGTCATATGATGCCATGACCGGTCTGAGCAAATCCATAGTGGATCATAAGTTGCCTACCAATCCAATGTGTCTGCCGATAAAGCAAAAACTCCAAACGTTCAAAACAGACATGAGCCTAAGCATCAAGGAGGAAGTCACTAAGCAGATCAAAGCCAAAGTCCTCAGGGTAATTGAGTGCCCAACCTAGTTACCCAACATTGTAACGGTTCCAAAGAAAGATGGGAATGTCAGGGTGTGTGTTGACTATCGAAATTTAAACAGAGAAAGTCCCAAGGACGATTTCCCACTACCGAACTTACACATTCTGATCGACAGTTGAGGCAAGCATGAACTCCAATCCTTTGTAGATTTCTTCGCGAGTTATCATCAGATTTGGATGGATGAAGAAGACCCAGAGAAAACAACTTTCATTACACCAGGAGTATATTACTATAAAATGATGCCATTCGGTCTGAAGAATGCTGGGGCCACCTATATCAGAGCCATGGTGAACATCTTTCATGATATGATACGCAAGGAAATAGAGGTATATGTTGACGACATCATCATCAAATCCAAAAAAGCGACAGATCACATAGCAGACTAAAGGAAGTTCTTTGAACGGCTATGTAGGTACAATTTAAAATAGAACCCCGCAAAATGTGCATTCGAGGTTCTTGCCGAAAAATTGATAGGATTCATCGTCAGCCGTCGAGGAATCGAGTTGGACCCATCAAAGGTTAAAGCCATCAAAGAGTCACCACCACCGAAGAGCAAGAAGGACGTGATGAGTTTTATGGGATGCCTCAATTACATCAGCCGTTTTATAGCACAATCCATAGTAATATGTAAACCAATCTTCAAAATGTTGAAGAAGGATGCTGCAAACAGTTGGATCGAGGATTGTCAGAAGGATTTTGAGAAAATCATGGAATACATGTCTACACCGCTAGTCCTAGTCTTGACTGAACTAAGGAGACCTTTGCTACTCTATTTATCCATACTATATGGGGCTTTTGGTTGTGTTTTGGGATAATAGGACGAGACGGGAAGAAAGAAGCAAGCCAAATATTACTTGAGCAAGAAGTTCGTACCTTATGAAGCATGGTACTCTCTGCTAGAACACACTTGTTGTGCTTTGACATGGACAACTCAGAAATTGAGGCATTACTTCTGTGCCTATACCACATACCTCATATCAATTATAGATCCTCTAAAGTACATATTTTAGAAGCCTATGCCTACCGGGAAGTTGCCCAAGTGGTAAATATTGCTGAGTGAGTTCGATATCATCTATGTAACTCAGAAGGCAGTCAAAGGACAATCTTTGGTAGATCATCTTGCCAAAAATCCTGTAGAAGGAGAATACGAACCACTCAAAATGTATTTTCCTGACGAAGAAGTATCATTCATAAGAGAGGACATTGCTAAAGCATACGACGACTGGAGAATGTTTTTCGATGGAGCTACAAACTTCAAAGGAGTGGGTATTAGAGCAATTTTAGTGTCAGAGACAGGTCTGCATTATCCGGTATCCGAAAAGCTTAGGTTTCCATGGACCAACAATATGGCAGAATATGAAGCATGCATCATAGGGCTCAACTTGGCCATCAACATGAATATACAAAAGTTATTGGTAATTGGTGATTCGAATCTTCTGGTACATCAGGTTCAAGGAGAATGGGCTTCAAAAAACACCAAGATACTACCATACCTGTATCATGTGGAAGAAATGAAAAAGAGGTTCACGAAGATAGAATTCAAACATTTTCCAAGAATCCAGAATGAGTTCGCAGACGCACTGGCTACTTTGTGTTCCATGATACAACATCTGGATAAGAATTTCATCTGGATAAGAATTTTCCCCTAATTGACTTTCTCAAGATCAATTGGGTATGAACATTTGTGCAAGCAATTAAGGTTCAAGTCGGGTATTATGATCTCTCGGTTTAACCCTTTAATTGGGGCTATCAATTCCTTGTTGGACTAATTCTAGAGACTTAGGCTCTCTTTCTCAAGAAGAGCCAAATCAACAAAGCATAAACTAGTGGTTGCAACCACTAATTCAACAATAAAATCATAAATTAGTCCAAATATCAAACACCCATAGACAATCAAATCTTAAAACATAAGACCCATCAATTACCTACACTAGGGTTGAGCCACAACCCTAGCTGATGGGTCTAGCTACTCATGATTAAAGAGAAAAACAAAGAAATAGATGAAGATAAGCTCATAATAATTAATTGCTAAATAAAACTTGAAGATTCAATGGTGAAATTAAGCTACAATTACTTAAAATAGTAAAAGAAATGAAGTGACGAGCGCAGTTCTAAACTATCTGATTACCTAAAAATGGGAAAAGAAACTATTTATACTAGGCTAAAAATTTTGAACAAAAATACCCCTGCAGGGCTAGTGCGGACCGCACAAAATCGAGTGCGACCGCACCAAGGCTCTTGGCTTGAATTTTCTGCTCTCTGAAGTTTGGCGACCACGGACCGCACAAAATGCATCGCAGCTGCGGTCCGCACAAAATGGACCGCGGGCCACATTGGGCATAATTCTCCAATTGCCATCTCTCTGAACCTTGACTCTGCGGATCACATGAAATTGAGTGCGGCCGCAGTGAAACCAATGCAGGCCGCACGAAATCTAGTGCGGCCGCATTGCCTGATGGCTGGAGAGACATAGTCTCTGAACTTCATCCTTGCGTACCACACAAAATGGTGTGCGGCCGCATTGGCCCTGTTTGACTGACCTTTGTCTTGTCTTGGTACTTGTGTAAGTTTTACTCCTTTTTGAGTTGGTTATTGACACTTTGTTACCTTGATGATCAAACCTGCAATCAAGCACAACTTGTGAGCCTTTAGGACTATTTTGTACACATTTCTAATCAAAACTTAAGCAAGAAGGAGTGTAAAATGCATCATAATCCCTAGTTATCAACTCCCCCAAACTTAAGCTTTTGCTTGTCCTCAAGCAAGCAAAATAATACCCACCCCTTAAGAGTTAATCCAAGAAAAATTCAGCCGACCTAAATTGACCTCAACTAGCATCAATTGGTACTAACAATTTCCCTCAACTCAAATGAATCATTAACACATTCACTCTTTAAACACCGTGGATCTTAGTGCGACACAAGAGCATCAAGAGTTGACTCAACACATCAAAGGAACTCTTTCTATTACTTTGGTCATATTGGAACCCAAACTCAGACATCCTCGACTCTCCCTAAGCAAACCTCACCTTTGAGATAGTATCATTCAGAACAAGGTTAATGGGAATACACTTATCTCTTTTAAAAGAAAAGTCAAAAGTCCGGCACTAGGTACCATATGCTTCCCCTTATGTGAGTCACCACTAATGTATGCTTCATTCAACTCAAGATCATATAGGGCTTTTGTGGAGAAATAATGAAGGCTTTTGGTGTAGGGTAGGAAATCTTTGGTCTAAGTAGGTTCCATCTTCCCTTAAGCACTTCTTTTTCTTCATTTTAGCACAAATTCACTTGACTTTTTAAGTCATTTCACTTCTTTCTAAGGGGTTAGAGAGACACATTGTTGCTTTTTCTTGTACATTTCAAATCTTTTCTCCTTTCTAAACTTTCCACACCTTTCATTCTTTGCTTTTATTGAATCACTTCTTTCTTTTCTATATTGAACATTCTTTTTGTCTTTTTGATTTTTTTTTTCTTTTTCATTGCTTGTCTTTTTCTTCATTTTGTACCTTTTACCACTTTGTTTAAATTCTCGTCTCTCCCCCCAAACTTATACTTTTTCTATGTGCTAAGGAAAGATCGGGTGCCAAGAGAGGGTACATTCAGAACGGGTAAAGGCTTATAGCGTGGTTCCAGAAAGAAAAAGGTCTAAGGATCAAAAGGGCTGACTAGGGATTTTATTATTGGTAGGCTATAAAAGTGTTCAAGATGACATTCAGATCAAGGAGAACCTATAATCACGTCTCAAGTCAAATTCTACCTAGGATTTCGCCTAGACAAACATTCATGGCAAGTTCTAGACCAATGGCTCGGGACTTGGACTTAAAATTAAAATTCTCACCACACATGCTTTAGGATTGATAAAGACACAGAGTCGGGGGACCCACAATGCAAGAGTCTCAAGGACACAACTTTTACCATCCTACACACAACGATTTGTTTCTGACCATGGGGTCAAGGACAAATGTGTTAGGCCCAAGTGAAGCTTTGCTTGAGGCACCCTTACCAACTAACTACTAAAAAGCAAAAAAAAAAATAGACTCAAACCCTTAAGAAGGTTGTCATGCCATCCATCATCGGGAAAAGCCACCCGATTCACACAAATTCCACCTTTGGAAAGAACTGCGATATTAAGAAAACCAAAGGCTTATTGCAAAAAACTCAAAACAAGAAGCTACAAATGTAAAATAAGAAGCTAAAAAATAAAAATACGGAAAGTAAAATGAATATGTACAAGAGGGGATTTAGACGAATATACAATAGGGAGAATGAATATATATATAAGAAGGTAACTTTATATACAAACCCAAAGTAAAAAGTACAAAAAGTGCAATGAAAATCTAAAGTTATATACATACTAAAGATAAAAAGAGATAAAGCATAAAATATCATAATATGTACAATCATCCAAATTCAAGCAAGGCTAACCCCTCAAATGAAAGTTGGCATTGTCCTCAGTCCCAACTAACCAAAATAAGCACAAAAAGAGAAGGGAGGAAAAGGAAACTCCCTGTGGGTCCGAAGTCCAGGCGGGATACTGAATCTGAGTCCTTGGGTCCTCTATCTGCTCGGGAACCTGTGACTGGCTCCCTGTGGCTTGCGGCTCTGTTAGGACCAGTGCCTGGACCTGTATTGACTCCTGGGGCAGGTTGGAGGAATCTCCCTACGGGTCCTCCAACTGTATGACTGCGTCATCTGCACGGGGAATCACCCTCCTCCTCTTGGGAGGTCTCTCAGACTCCTACTCTGGCTGGGCTGGGTTGCTGGTGTCGGGTCATTCAATAGGAAATCCAAACTCAGATGATCTGCCTTAAGCTTGTCAACCTCTACCCTAATCTTCTTCACCGAGTCCTTTGAAGCCCGAGTCTTTCTCATCTTCTTTGACTCTTTTGCAAGCTCCTTGAGCGCTTTCACATGTGGATCAATAGCTTCTAATATCAATTTTTGGTTGTCTAGGAGGTTTTTATGGTTGTCCAGAAGCTCCATGAGAGTATCCTCAATAGACTATGTGACCTATGGAGGAGGAGGTGCTGAATGGGATGCCACCATGGTAGTAAGTACAGATAACTTAGAAGAAGCTGTCTGCATCCAGTTGTTGATACAGAGGAGGGCCTAACTCAGACAGTGGGTAGTCAATGGGTAGGCAGAAGTGGAAGGAATGTTCGGGACCGTAGAATTGTATGGACCTGAAGGCATGTCTGCTGAGGTAGAAGGAGGCTGAGTAGGAGCCACTACCATTGCTGGCTCTTCAGAATGGCCAGCCGAAGTAGTGTCTTTTCCCTTGTAGGACTTGCCTTTCGGGTGGTTATCACCCTGCATGCTATACCAAGAGAACGGTTCCTTTGATTTGACTTCGACATCAAATCTCCGCTTCTCTACATTTAGGTCTTTCAAGTACATGGTTAAGAAGCTGGGGAAAGGGTAGTTCCTGTCAACTTCCACTCACTACTTATGTAATAACTTGAGACATCAGATTCCCGATGTTAATCATGTACCCCGCCATAATTGATGCTACCAATATAGCCCGGTGAAGAGGGAGGGAGTTATCATGGGTAGTGGGGTCAAGTCTGCTGCACACGAATGGCTCCCACCCCTTGGCCTCGAAATTCAAACTTCTCCTTAAGATCTTCACTCCCACATTCAACCAATCGGGGGTGGTACCCGACATTGCCAAGTACTGTGCCAACCAGGTACATGCCTCCTCACCCAATGCCATCTTCTCCAGGTAAAGTGATTCATCCTCATCATTGAAGCCTAAATAGTCATTGATTGATTTTCCATCTAATAGCACTTTTAAGTTCCGCACCTTGGTCACTTTGGTCCCCTTCTTGATGTGGGAAGCATTGGTGTAGAATTCCTTGACCAGGTGTTCCTTTGCATCCACACAGTTGCTTCGGAAGTACTCCCAGCCCACTCTCTCTCTAAACTGTCTTCTCGCATTGGGGTTGCGAGGCAAGAGATCTTTATCCACAAAACTACGCTCCGGGATCAATTTCCTCACAGGCCACCATTCTCTAAACTTATGGTAGGCCACTTCACTCACAAAATGATCCCGCCACACCTTTGGGTTTCTAGTTCTCGCTACTCCTCCCACCTGAGTCTCATCCCCTTCTACATCTACCCTTTCTTCTCCCACTACACCCTCTCTGGATAATGAAGCTGTGGGAGAGGTGGAGTACTCATCCTTACTGCCTTCAGCTGAACCCTCAAACGACCCAGAAGATACATGCATTAAAGCCTGAGCAGTGGGGGATGCTTGAGGAGTGGGCTCATCTGTCAGCTTGAACCTGTCCAGGAAGTCATCCATAAACTCTGGGGCAGAGTCAGAATTAGAAAACTCCCAGGAAAGCTGATACTCACTTCCCGATGAGTGGAAAGAAGCTCTATCAGCAGCCCGGATCACCTTCCTTGTTGCTTTTATTGTTTACCGAACTTGGGGGATCAGTTTTATCTTTCCATGTCCCCTCCCCTGGGAGGACTCTCCTCATCCTGGTGGTTTATCACCTTTGCCTCTTGATCTCACCATTGTCTGCAAACAAATTCAGTTATGCTTTGTTAGTCTTAATATACACAATGAAATTCAAAGTTGCAGTGAAAAAATATGTTGTAGACAGTTCAGGTATTGCAGAGTGAAGACCGCACAAAATGCAGTGAGGTCACACACAGGCCAATGAGGACCGCACAAAACCATTGCGGTCTGCACAGAGGTGGGGTACCCACTCTCTGATTCAATGCACTATGGACCGCACAAAATGGCAATGCGGTCTGCACTGAGGCATTGCGGACATCACAAAATCCAGTGTGATCGCAGTCCTCAATGTTCAGGTTTCAGAAATTAATCACTGCGGTCCGCACAAAATATATATGCGGACCGCATAGGGGCATCACGGACCACACAAAATGAAATACGGTCTGTATTGAGAGCCCAGCAGTAACCTAGGGTTTATGTGTTCATCAACCTTAGTCCAATTTTTCACCTATTAAGGAGTCCCTAAATGTTGGTTCAGTCATTTAGCTACCTAATCCTAATTAACACAGTATTTCAACTACCCTAAGTTACAAAATTAAAGGAAAAAACGAAAAAGGGAGAAGAAGAACTAAGAAAATAAAGAAATTGAATAAAAATAATATAATTAAACAATTGAAAAGAGATTAAAGTACCAGAAGTAAGATGTTGAGATGATGATTAATCCTTAGTAGACAGTTACGTGCAATCGAGAGAAGAGATGAACAATAATTTGTATGTTCTGAGAGTAAAGGGTGCGAAAAGTTCAAAAGGAGGGCCTCATGTACTATTTATAGAAAAAGTCCTGGGGCCCAGCTTACCTACCCATCGCGGACCGCACAAAATGTAGTGTGGTCCGCACCACATAGAATTTCATAAGTTTGAGAAGGCAACCATTGCGGTCCGCACAAAAAGCAATGTGTCCGCAATGGTCCACTGCGGACCGCACACAATTATATGTAGCCGCGGTGGCAAACTTCAGAGAGCTGGTTTTTTATCCATCCTCAGTGTGGTCCACACTTATTTTTGTGCCCCCGCACTGCGTTCTTTGCGGCCGCATAAAATATAGTGCGGTCCGCATTGAAAATTCAGAGACTTGTCAATTTTTTCCGTTTGCTCTACACTACATTAACACAATCTTGTAGCATCTCACAACTAGTCAGTCCAAAAAAATGTCCTATACTATAATGAAAATCAAAGAAATATGAAAAGAAAAACACATGGGTTGCCTCCCAAGAAGCTCCTTATTTAACGTCGCGGCACGACGCATATTACCATCAAATCATTTGAGATAAAGAAGTGCCACCATATGGTTGTCATCAATATTTACCAAGTACTGCTTGACCCTGTGCCCATTAACTCTGAAAACCTCCCATTTTTGTTCTTCAAATCAAGGGCACCAAACGGAGTCACAAACACCACTTCAAAAGGTCCACTCCATTTTGACTTAATCTTTCCCGGAAACAAACGTAACCGAGAGTTGAACAAGAGAACCAAATCACCCACTTTAAACTCCTTGCCACGAGCGTATTTATCATGAAGGTACTTCATCTTGTCCTTGTACAAGGAAGAACTGGAGTAGGCATGGAATCAGAATTCATCAAGTTTATTGAGTTTCTCAACACGGAGATTTGATGCCACATCCCATTCAAGGTTCAGTTTCCTCAAAGACCACATGGCCTTGTGCTCTAACTTAATCGGTAAATGGAAAGCTTTCCCAAACACCAACCGGTATGGAGACATACCAATCGGAGTCTTGTAAGCAGTTCGGTAACCCATCGAGCATCGTCCAACTTCTTAGACCAATCGGTCCTATTTGCATTGATCGTTTTAGAAAAAATACTCTTGATTTCCCTATTTGAGACATCAACTTGGCCACTCGCCTGAGGATGATAAGAAGTAGACAATTTGTGGTTGACATTATACTTAGCAAGCAAGGTGTCAAAAGCTCTATTGCAAAAATGCGACCCTCCATCACTTTGATTGCACGAGGAGTACATAACCTTGTAAAAATGCTCATTTTTATAAATGCAACCACACTCCTAGCTTCATTGATAGACAAAGCCACGACCTCGACCCATTTTGAGACATATTCAACCGCCACTAGAATGTAGGTGTTCCTACACGAGCTTACAAATGGGCCCATGAAATCAATACCCCACACATAAAAAATATCCACTTCTCGAATGGTGTTGAGAGGCATCTCATCTTTCTTCGAAATACCACCCGCCTTTGACATTGGTTGCACCTCTTCACAAGATTACTTGCATCTTTATGTAAAGTTGGCCAATAAAACCCACAACTCAAAACTTTTGAATATGTCCTCGCCCCTCCATGATGGCCACCAAGGGAGAGGAATGACAAGCCTCTAAGATACTCAACTGCTCCTCCTCTGGGACACACCTCCGGATAACTACGTCGATGCGAATCTTGAATAAGTATGGCTTATCCCAATAGAAATCCAAACTATCCCATTTGAGCTTCTTTCTTTGTTTAGAAGAGAGCTCACACGGGATGATGCCGGTCACAAGTTAATTAGCAATATCCACAAACCATGGCATATCACTCATTGACATAGAAAGTAGCTGCTCATCGGGAAATACATCATTGTTCTCTAGGCCATCATACGGCCTTCCTTCCTCCTCCAAGCGGGACAAGTGATCCGCCACTTGGTTTTCGCTACCTTTTCGGTCCACAATTTCAAAATCAAATTCTTGAAGTAACAAGACCCATCGCATCAGTCTAGCTTTGGAATCTTTCTTTGTCATCAAGTACCTAAGAGCTGCATGATCGGTGTGCACTATGACCTTGGCTCCCATAAGATATGGCCGAAATTTTTTCATTGCGAACAAAATAGCCAACAACTCTTTCTCAGTTACCGTGTAGTTCCTTTGAGCCTCATTCATTATCTTACTCACATAGTACACCGGATGAAAACTTTTGTTAACTCTTTGACCCAAAACTGCCCCAACCGCAACATCACTCATGTCGCACATGAGCTCGTAAGGCAAGCTCCAATTGGGTGCGGTAATGATCGGGGTGGTGATCAACTTATGCTTGAGAAGTTCAAAGGCTTGCATACATACCTTATCAAACATGAACTTGGCATCCTTTTCTAGCAGCTTGCACAAAGGATTCACTACCTTTGAAAAGTCCTTGATAAATCTCCGGTAGAACCCCGCGTGCCCATGAAAACTTCTAACCCCTATCACACCTCCTTTTTTTGCGATTTTTAATACACCCCGTGAAGGGCATAAATGAGTTTTTCCAATTAAAGGACAGTCGGAATGAGATTTGATATTATTTATTCAGAGTCACCACTTGGGAGATTAATGGTGTCCCAAGTCACCGGTTGAATCCCGAAACGAGGAAAATATGACTCTGTTAGTTGTCCACGAACCAGAAATCCGGATAAGGAATTCTGTTAACCCGGGAGAAGGTGTTAGGCATTCCCGGATTCCGTGGTTCTAGGACGGTCGCTCAACTGTCATATTTGATTTTATCTGATTTCCATACATATTCTATTTTATATGCCTTTTATTAATAACACGCTTTTATTATATTTATTATTTATTTTTACAAGAATTACAACATTGTGAAAATGCATCTCGAACCACGCCGTACCAGTACGCCCGTGGCCTTTAACACATTTCGACTTCATTGAGATTTGGATTTGGGTCACACAAATGTGCATCCGTTTTTGGGAAGGAAATATTATTAACATACGCGCCTAAAGCGACTACGTGTTTATTAACTTTGGGGAAGACCGTGAAATTCGCTAAACGGTCCTCCTAATTCTAAAATATTTTTGTATAGCAATTATTGAGGGCCCCGCCTTTTGTATTTTTATTGGGAGAGGCTCATCTAATTTTACTTTTAAAAAAGTCAATCCTGAAGTAAACTATAATTTCTATTTTTTTTTGTTCCTATAAAATAAGAATAAGTCCTAATTGTTTATTGTGAGACCTAATGGTAATTTTGCATTATTTCATAACTAATGAGCTCCATGATAAATAAATTGAGCCCCGTCTGTACTACACCCACGTCTTGTTCTAAGCCCAACTGGGTATGCATATTGAACCTCAGCATTGAGGCCTGCATTTTTGAACAGATAGGCTATTGAGCTCAAAATCGTAAAAATGGGCCAAGCTTCACTTTAATTAATCATTACAATTATCTCAATCTTATTCTATTCATGCAAAGATGATACTGATTCCTTTGAACTTTAATTCGAACTTCAATTATTTACTACTGGCCTTCTATAAGGTTCTTAGATGTTAACAAGGTAGAATAGAACAAGTTACAACTAGCCTGAATTGGTTTTAATTATTATTACTAAATCGATCTTCAAGTGATTTTCAGAAATGAATTGCTGCTATTATACATAAGACCTTCAAAATTTGACAATGATGATTGCTTCAGTTAATTTTTCAATTTTAATAGTCAAACCATATATGAACAAATTAAAATGACCCAAAATCAATGAATAATTCCTAGTTCGAACATTCATTCCACTTGAGTAATTTTACTTATAGGCTAAGTTAACTATAACTAAGGTCATTTTCAATATGTCAATCTAAATAATTACCAAAATATAGAGTCACTAGGTTATAAACTATTACCAATTAACTATCATAACAGTCCATATCTACTTGAAAACAGTCCAAATATACAATCTAATCATTACAAATCATACAAGGTTATTTAATTCATTCAATTCCTTATTTCTAATACTACTGAGTAATTTACAGTTCAAAACTAACAAATTGTTACATTCATTAATATCAGATTAGACTTTAAACTTCAGATCTTCTCACATATTTAAACTCGTTTTCAGCTTACAATTGCTGGAATTACAGAAGTGTACCTGAGTATAAGAAAATGTGAGAAGAAGAATTAGATCTCTAACAGCAACAACAACAAAATCAGATCAACACTTTCAATCTCAGCTTCACAACACCAGGATCAAACCATATCAAATGGTAGAAAACAACATAATAAACACTCGACTTGATTCAATGCAAATTCAACAGAGTTTCAATAACCAGAACCACACAAAGTCGACAAACAACCTTTTAATTGAATTGAGAACTAATGAAACAGTGAATTTTTTTTTCTTTCTGCTAAATCTAATGTTTTTGTATTTTTTGAAGGGATGAATTTCGAAAATTTGAGAGGAAGAATGGTATACTACTTGAGGAATATTTTCAGATTGCCAAACTTGTAAAATGAGGCATATAGATGCCTATTTATAGATTTAAAAATGGAGAAAATTTTAAATTTTATTAATTACACTATGGTCCCTCTTTTATTTCAGTTTCATCCCTATTCTTTTACTAGTATCAGTTAACTACCCTTTATTTGTTAAGAATTATGCTAATTACCCTATCTAGAATCTTCTACCCTAATGTAATTCCTTATTTGCCCCTACTTCACTTAGAAAGTTACCTATTGCCATTTTCCTCTACCCAGAATGCCCCTACTTCTTTTGGTTTATTTTTATTATCCCATTTCATGTACCCAAAATGCCCCTGAATATAGATCAGATTTACTAAGTGCCCTAATGCCCTTTTATCCTTTTACCCCCTGAATTATAACTGCCAAATTCATAAACCTAATTTTCTAATTAACAAAATCTAATTAATATACCAATTATGATCAACTAATTACCAGGAATTAACAAATCTATCCCTGGTTCTAATATTAACTAATTAACAGCTATAACCAAAATTGACTAATTAATGTCAAAAATACTCAAATATCAAAATCGGTTATTATCAGGAACTAATGAAGCAAACAAATAAAATCATACTGAAAATCTAATTATACTAATTTTGACATCAAATCAGAATCTACTTATTAAACCCTAATATTAATATCTAATTACTTATTTAAAAATTAAAAGATATTATTTTCTCAACAAAAATCA
>MU782979.1:0-42515 GCA_026770625.1 Nicotiana glauca | reverse complement strand
ACTTGGGCCTGGGGTATTTATTTTGTTTTGGATTTTGGGTGTAATTGGCCCAAATTAATTTTCTCCTTGTTTTTTTATTTCCTTCTCATTTTATATTGTATTTTCACTTTGTATTTTGTATTTTTATTTTTCTTTTCCAATTTTATATATTTTTCTGATTTTATTAAATTGTTAAACTAACTAAAACTAATTAAATTCTAGAATTTATTTAATAACTATTGATAGCAATTTTCAATTAAAAATACTAAAAATGTTATTTTTGATTTTTCCTTACATTGTTTCAAAAAATGAATTAATACTAAAACTGTAAAATTAAAAACCCTAATGCATATGCATATTTTTTGTATTTTTAGTATGAATTATTATGCAACTAATTAACACAAAAATGCAACGAATATCAACAAAATTTATAAAATAATAAAAAATCATTTTGTTTGGATTTTAGGAATAATTTGCTTAGGGCAAAAATCACGTGCTCATAACCCCCTTGACAGAAGTGGGGGGAGGAAGCCTTGAAATCACCTTAATTTTGGCTTTGTCAACATCAATACCATGCTTTGAAATTTTATGACCCAACACTATGCCCTCCTCAACCATGAAGTGGCATTTTTCCCAATTTAGCACAAGATTGGTGTCTTCATACCGAGTCAACACTCTATCCAGAATTTTCAGACATTCATCAAATGTAATCACCCACAGCACTAAAGTCGTCCATGAACACCTCCAAAATATCTTCCACCATGTCGGTGAAAATGTCTATCATACACCGTTGGAATGTCGCCGGTTCATTGCACAACCCAAAAGGCATCCGAGAAAAGGCAAAGGTACCATATGGACAAGTAAATGTGGTCTTATCCTGATCCTCCGGAACAATCAAGATTTAGTTGTACCCAAAATATCCATCCAAGAAATAATAGAAGGCACGCCCAGCAAGACAATCAAGCATCTGGTCAAGGAAAGGCAATGGGAAGTTATCCTTGCGGGTCACCTTGTTTAGCTTGTGGTAGTCCATGCACACCCTCCATCCGGTAACTGTCCAAGTTGGAATTAGTTCATTGTTAGCATTGGTCACCACAGTCATACCACCCTTTTTTGGCACACACTGCACTGGTGAAGTCCACGAGTTTTCAGAGATAGGGTACACAATCCCGGCATCTAACCACTTGATCACCTCTTTTTTCAACCTTCTTGCATTGCCTAGTTCAACCTTCTTTGATGTTACAAGGAGGGTTTTGCATCATCTTCAACAATAATCTTGTGCATACAGAATGCGGGGCTTATTCCCCGAATATCAGTTAAAGTCCATCCAATTGCCTTCTTCTCCTTTTTGAGCACCGCCAATATGGCATCTACCTGCATATTAGTAAGACAAGAGGAAAGAATAACTGGCAAATTTGAATTAGGGCCTAAGAATTCATACCTGAGGTGTGCAGGCAATGTCTTCAACTCGAACACCGGAGGCTCCTCAATTGAAGGCTTTGTTGGAGGAGTCTTTATATTTCCAAGATCCAAATAGAGTTTCCTAGGCCCATAAGAAGAAGAGCCCATTCCATGTAAAGCACTCACGCACTCCACTCGGCCCTCATCATCATTGACATCAAGATTCAATAATACGGCCTCCAGAGGGTCCTTCACATTGATCATTGCATTAGTATCATCGATTATCACAACCGTGACCAGATCCACAAATGAGCACACTTCGGTACAATTGGGTTGCTTAATTGACTTGCACACATGAAAAACCACCTTTTCATCACCCACCCTGAAAGTGAGTTCCCATGCTTCCATATCTACTAGAGCCTTCCCTGTAGCAAGGAAAGGTCTCCCCAATATGATCAGAACCTCATAATCTACCTCACATTCCAAGATCACAAAATTAGCTGGCAAGATAAATTTGTCCACCCAGACAAGCACACCGTCAACAATACCTAATGGTATCTTCATTGATCTATCCGCCATTTGCAATCTCATGGAAATCGGCCTCGGTGGCCCAATACCCAAAGTCTTGAAAACTGAATAGGGCATCAAATTGATACTAGCCCCTAAATCACATAAAGCTTTAGCAAAGTCTGCACTTCCAATAGTGTAAGGGATAGTGAAAGCACATGGATCCTCCAACTTCGCAGCCATTGAATGTACTATAGCACTAACTTGTTAGGTCATCTTGATAGTTTCACAGTCCACGGACCTTTTCTTTGTCACCAAATCTTTAATGAATTTAGCATATCCAGGCATTTTCTCCAAAGCCTCCACCAAAGGCACATTAATGGATAAGCTTCATCGTGCCAATGAACTTTTTGAACTGATTCTCAATTTTTTGCTTGGCTAGCCTCTAAGGATAAGGGGAAAGTTTCCTAGGCAAGGGTGCCTTGGCTTTTGGCACAACCGACTCCGGCATGTCAATTATGTGTTCCCTAGATGGGTTCACGTCATTTTGTGTTTCCACCTCGACATCTTGAATATCAATCCTCACTTCTTCATTCACATTTTCATCAACCACATTCTCAACTACCAAAGGATCTTCATCTTCTTGCAACTCAAATTCATCACCCAAAACTTGTATTTGTTTGGACGTATTCACATCACTGCCTCATCCACTCCTAGTAGTTACCGCCATAACATCATTATTTCCATCCTTTGGGTTAACTACCGTATCACTCGGTAGAGCCCACTTAGGGCGAGTGTTCAATGACTGTGAGGTTTTTCCTAGCTGAACCTCCAAATTTCTAATTGAAGTGTTGTGAGAAGCCAATTGCGCATCTGAGTCAGCATTCTTTTTCATCATCTATTCAAACATTATTTAAATTCTCCCCATTGTATTGTTGGAAGAAATAGGACCCTGGGAAGGAAAAGGCGGTGGGTTACTTGGTTGTTGGTACATTGGGGGCCTTTGAAAGCTTTGCGCCTGATTCTTTTGTTATTATTCCATCCACCGTAGTTGTTGTTGTTTCCACCCCAATTGTTGTTGTTGCCCCAGTTTCCCTGATTGCTCCGATTGTTGTTTTGATTTCCCCAATTATTGTTCCTTTGATGTTGATTGTTCCAATTATAGTTGCCTTGCTGTTGGTTACCCCAATTGCCCTGGGATCTCCATTGTTGCTGTTGGTAAGAAGAATTACCTCTTTGGCCTTGATAATTATTAGCATATTGTACCTCTTCATTCTGCCCATCATAACCATCATCTTGGAATCCACCACAATAATTGTCATATTGATCCAAATTCCCTTGGTTCTGTTGACATCTTTGTCTTCTATTGTTCACAAGCATGTTGACACCCTCCATGGCATTTACTTGGCAAGGATTATAAACTTGTTGCAACTGTGACTTTGCTAATTCGTTCGTTGTTGTTGTAAGTTTTGCTATAGCCTGTCCATGGTCATGTAGTTCTTTGTGCAGATAAGTGATCGTGGGGTCACATTGGCCGTACTTTGCCACGCAGAGGATGTGTCAGCCATCTCGTCAAGAATTGCACAAGCTTCATCATAAGGCAGCTTCATGAAATTACCTCCCGCCAATTGATTCATTATGCATTGATTCGTTGTATTGATGCCCCGATAGAAGGTCTGTTGTATCATAGCCTCTATCATATCATTGTTGGGGCATTCCTTCACCATAGTTCTATATCTTTCCCAAATCTCGTGCAATGGTTCAGTGGGCTCCTGCTTGACGGCTTAGATCTCGTCTCGTAATACTACCATGTGACTCGGTGACAAAAATTAGCAATGAACTTATCCGCCAACTCATCCCAAGTGGTGATGGAATGGTTGGGAAGCCGCTAAAGCCAATCCAATGCCTTCCCTCTAAGTGAGAATGGGAAAAGCCTCAATTGAAGTGCATCCTCAGACACATTGGTTTGCTTTCTCCCCCAACAGGTATCCATGAACCCCTTGGGATGTTTGTAAGCATTCTGAGTGGGAGCACCCGTGAAGTACCCACGCTGCTCCAACAATGTCAGCATCACATTGGTAATTTGAAAATTGCCCGCCCGGATCTGGGGCGGGACAATTGCACTCGCATAGCCTTGGTTGGGAAGAACTCGAGGGGCCACTCTTGGAGGTAGCAGATGAGGGTCTGGAATGCTTTCATTTGTATTGGCCTAGCTACCTCTACGTTTCCCTTAAGGTACAAGATGCACCTCATCATCTCCAACATCGTCTACCTCCTCGCCTGTAATCACATTGCCAAGACGATCATTGTTGTTTGCTGCTATTTTGCACCTGAAGTTGTGACACACAAAAATTAGTAACAAAGAAGGAAAAAAGAACAATTCACAAAAGTATTAAGATAGATAATCAAGACCGTTAGCTCCCCGGCAATGGTGCCAAAAAGGTGATCGTGGTCAACCTTATACTTATAAAGATTAGCAAGAGAGGTTGAAGCAACTTTTACCCGATAAGGTCGGGATCGATATCCACAGGGAGCTAGATGTTGGAATTGAGCTTCTATCTAAGTTAGAATTGTGTAATTGATGCTAATTGCACTTCTAAACATTTTTGGGTTTTGATTAACTTCTAAATTTATACTGCCAATATTCTAAATTGAGCTATGTTATGCTAAGAGGAAGCTATTGAAGATGTTCTAATGAGATGAAAGGCACTAGGTAAGTGACCTTTACCTAGGTGGATAATTAAAGGGTTCTTATGTTTAAGGTTAGTTTGTCATACTTGGGGATTATGATATAACCATTGCATGATTCTACCCACTCTATACCTCTCGGTAGTTCGAGTGATTTTACCCTAATTGACTTTCTCAAGATCAATTGGGTATGAACATTTGTGCAAGCAATAAGGTTCAAGTCGGGTATTACGATCTCTCGGTTTAACCCTTCAATTGAGGCTATCAATTCTCTTGAGTACGCCCCAATTCCTTGTTGGACTAATTCTAGGAGACAGGCTCTCTTTCTCAAGAAGAGCCAAAATCAACAAAGCATAAACTAGTATTTGCAACCACTAATTAAATAATAAAATCATAAATTAGTCCAAATATCAAACACCCATAGACAATCAAACCTTAAAACATAAGACCCATCAATTACCTACACTAGGGTTGAGCCACAACCCTAGCTGATGGGTCTTGCTACTCATGATTAAAGAGAAAAACAAAGAAATAGATGAAGATAAGCTCATAATAATTAATTGCTAAATAAAACTTGAAGATTCAATGGTGAAATTAAGCTAAAATTACTCAAAATAGTAAAAGAAATGAAGTGACGAGCGCAACTCTATGTCCAAAACTATCTGATTACCTAAAAATGGGAAAAGAAACTATTTATACTAGGCTAAAAATTCTAAACAAAAATCCCATGCGGGGCTAGTGCGGACCGCACAAAATTGAGTGCGACCGCACTAAGGCTCTTGGCTTGACTTTTCTTCTCTCTGAAGTTTGGCCACCACGGACCGCACAAAATGCATCGCAACTACGGTGGCTTCTACTACGGTCCGCACAAAATGGACCGCAGACCGCATTGGGCATAATTCTGCAATTGCCATCTCTCTGAACTTTGGCTCTGCGGATCGCATGAAATTGAGTGCGGACGCAGTGAAACCAATGTAGGCCGTATGAAATCGAGTGTGGACACATTGCTTGATGGCCTAAGAGACATAATCTCTGAACTTCATCCTTGCGGACCGCACAGAATGGTGTGCGGCCGCACTGCCCTATTTGATTGAGCTTGGTCTTGTCTTGGTACTTGTGCAAGTTTCACTCCTCTTTGAGCTGGTTTTTGACACTTTATCACATTGATGATCAAACCTACAATCAAGCACAGCTTATGAGACTTTGGGGATATTTTGTACATATTTCTAATCATAACTTAAGCAATAAGGAGTGTAAAATGCATTATAATCCCTATTTATCACCCACGTATGAACAGTTTTGTTCTAGCCAAGAAGATACTCAAGGCCGGATACTTTTGAATGACTAGGGAAACAGATTGCATCCGGTATGTCTAGAAATGCCACCAATGGCAGGTACATGCAGATATGATACGGGTACCGCCAAACGAACTCAATGCAACAAGTGCATCGTGGCCTTTTGCTGCTTGGGGAATGGATGTCATTGGTCTGATCGGACTGCTTCGAACGGGTGTGAGCACCTAATTTTTTCCCTACATGAAAACAACTCCTAAAAATAAACCAAAAATAATTTTAATTGATTTTTTAGGAGTTTTTCTTTATTTAGTTGTATTTCATGCATTTTTAATATTTTAAAATCATAGAAAAATTTATAAAAATTATCACGTTTATTTTCATGTAATCTTAGGTGCAATTTGCATGTAGGAACTAATTAGATTTAGTTAATTACATTATTAAGAAAAAATCACAAAAAATAGTCATTTTTACATATTTAGCTTTTAGTTTTTAGAAATTAGTGTTTTTACTTAGTTTTAAGTTAATTAGTTATTTTAATAAATAAATAATTTTAATTTCTACAAAAATAGCTTAATTAGGTTTTTAATTAATTAAAGAAAAGAAAAAGGGAAAAATAAATAGAAGAAAAATCGAAAAAATGATTGGTCTTGTTTATTCAAAATTGGGGCAATCCTTAAGTTGACCCAAATTAATTAACCCAAGTCCATTACTCTAACCTATCCAAACCCCTTACCCTTTAATAAAACCTAGATATAGAAAGAGAAGAGATCATATTTTGGAGACCCCTTGAACAACGTTGCTCCTTCTCTCTGAACAAAATACAACGTAGCTCCTCTCTAAAAAAAACAACGAAAACAGACCAAAAATCAGACCTCTCCTTCAGTAGCACCGTGACCCTTTCTTCTTCCTCACTCCCCCATCTTCTTTGACACACACTGATGCAACGCATAAAGAACTTAGACTCTTTCTAAAAATTTCAGATATAATGAATTTAAAAAAAAAAGATTTCAAGATGTTTTTCCTACTTCCATTACTCTGTTTACACCTCCTGGGTCTAAAAGGGTTGTTTGGTTGTTAGAGTTGCTGATTGTATTGCTGGAGATGCTTGAAAATTTATCTGGATCTGGAATTCTGCCTTTATTTGGCTTATTTATAGCATATTTGTTGTTTCAACTAGGTAAGTTCAAAACTCCTATGTATTATGCTTTATTTGAATGAATAAAAATGGTTGAATCGCTCTTTCATTTATGTAGATCTCCTCAAATTCCTGAATTTCGGTTAGTCCAATGTGTAATGAATGATACTTCTGATTCAATTTGGAGCTTAGTTTGAAGACGTTGAAGTAATTTGAAGCATGATTTGAATGATATAACTCCCTAAGTCCCTCCTTTCAATTAGGAATCTTGTTATGGGTTAACCGATCATTTTAGGCTTAAGTGCTTGGTTTTTTAAAAAAAAATTGACGATAGGTTGAATCCCTATTTAATTTCTACAGATTTTTGTTTAAATTTTTTCCTTTTGTGATCATAGTTTTTGTTAAGAATTATAGTCTGCTTAGCTCTTCATTTTTGTAGCCTGACTAAGAATTAAATATAGATTTTGTTAATAATTTTTTTTGTAATTCATGTTAGATTTGCAAGTTGTATGATTAATTGTGATTATCTCTACCCTTGTAATTAACAGAATCATTTCTTTTTTGAGTCCACACATTATAGTCTGCTTAACTCTTCATTAGTTTAAACGAGAGTCCTTCCATTATCATTCTATAATATTTAGACCTACACAGTTAATCCCAAACTTTAAAAAAAAATGAACATCCGAGTTTGCTTTAATTGGGTAAGACCTTTAGAAATAAGTGAAGTGTGTCATGCCAAAAAAAATTTATAATTCATGGCCCTCGTAAGATTATATTAAGAACTAAAACTTTTAGAAAAAGGTTTGAGGTGTGCCATAAATAAATTAAATCATCCATAGCCCTCACAAATGTTGCTATTGAAAATTGAATCTTCGTAGTTGCTTTGGGCGTGTTATTTAAATAATTCATCATAGCTATGGGTATGGTTCCCATGACGTAGTTGTGATTTTTAATTACTAAAATCCGGGTGTACATTTCATATGACCCAATTTCAATTCCTCAACAACGTTAAGTAGAACATGCCGCGAACCACGGGTGCATTTTATGTAGCGTTGTCTAAGGCGTGTTTTAAATAACATTGAATCTTCTAAAAGCGGTTTAAAATAATTAAAAGTGGTTAATAAGCTAAAAATTCACAATAGGTTTAAAACATGTAGTAAATCAGATAATAGGCAAATTTTAATAGTTTAAGCGACCGTGCTCAAACCACGGAACCCGGAATGCCTAACACCTTCTCCCGGGTTAACAGAATTCCTTATCTAGAATTTTTGGTTCGCGGACTTTTAAAAATAAAAACTCCTCGATTTGGGATTTTAAAATAAACCGGTGACTTAGAACACCAAATAAACTATTCCAAGTGGCGACTCTGAAATAAATAAATAATCCCATTTTCGAATAATGTCACTTTAATTGGAAAAACGCCCTTATATCCCTTGCATGGTGTGTAAAAAGGAGGTGCGACAGTTCTGGCGACTCTGCTGGGGATAAAAAACCCAGAACTTTTGTTCATAGTTTAAGAATTCGAGCTTAGAATAACTGTTATAGTTGTCTTATTTTTATCTGATTTTTACATTTTGAGCCTAATGTGCTAAATGCCGTTTTTATCGCTTTGATATTGTTGAACTGAATATAAATTGCTACGAAACCCTCTTCTCTCTGAGTCTTCCAAATCATCTGGGAAGGGTGCACTTCGTGTAACTTCTCTTCTGTTACAGTCATATCCCAATTTTAGAATGAGGTTCGGACAAGTTGCAAAATCGGTGAAGCTTCTGTATTCCCGGTACGCTACCCCCTCAGCTCGAGTTGTCCGCTCGGGTAAGCTAGGTCTAGAACAATACAACCAGGGTTTTAAACCTAGTATAACAAAACCTCATGTCAGATCCCTCGTAGGAATGCTTGTTTACATCACGTGCATTTGACTTAGGGGACTCAACATAGGGGACATCTAGGACAGGTGTACCCGAAATGAAAAGACCATCCTGATGCATTCTACTTGCTACTTGTACATTTATTTGCTTTGGATTGCATGTTGACTGGCTTTTGAATAACAGAGAAAAATTGGAAAGAGAAAATCAATTTGATAGCTGTGATGACCCGGCTTATCATCACATGAGTTACCGCCCCGTTTACCTCATCTTATGTTTCTCTATGCTTCATTATCAGTATTTGAGGTGGTCGAGTCGAATTGGATTGGTTTTAGATGGAAATGAGAGACTTACTCTCTTTAAGGAAGGTTTATTTTGGAAATGTCAACTGGATGTTGACTATTGAGTTAGAGGGCTCGGATGTGATTTCTGATGATTTTATTAGTTTCGGGGGATGATTTGTGACTTAAGAGTGCGATCAGAATTGATTTTGGAGATCCGGTGTAGAATTAGGCTTGAATTGGCAAAGTTAGTATTTTGTCGAATTTCGGTTGGTAGGTGAGATTTTGATCCGGGGGTCGGAATGAAATTTCGAGAGTTGCAGTAGCTTCATTAGGTGGTTTTGGATGTGTGTGCAAAATTTCACGTCATTCAGAGGTATTTTGGTTAGGCTTTTTATCAAATGCGTATTTCAGAAGTTTTTAAGAAATTTAGGCTTAAATTCGATGCGATTTAATGGTTTTAGCGTTTTTTGATGTGTTTTGATGATTGGAACAAGTTTGAATGATATTTTAGGATGTGTTTGTGCATTTGGTTAAAGTTCCGGGGGCCTCGGGGTGATTTTGGATGGTCAATCGGACCAATTTTGGTTCTTGAAAGTTGCAGAAAATCAACTGGTGTGTTGTAGACATTTTGTTCATTGCGATCGCAAGAGTGCTATTACGATCGCATAGAAGATTTTAGAGAGGCTAGTCTGATTGTTCAATACGATCACAGAGAAGGGCAAGAGATCGCATAGGTTGAGGAAATTGTTCATTTCGATCGCATGAGGTGCATTGCGATCGCATGGTGTTAAATGGACCTGGGGTCCTGAGGGGTTTTTGTTCAATGCGACCGCATAGAGGTGGTTGCATTTGCATAGGTCTGGTTTGTTAAGCAGTGCGATCACATAGTGATGGTTGCGTTCGCAATAGGCCATTTTTGGAGCCTGGGGAAGTTGTGCTATGCGATCGCAGAGGCTTGGATGCGATCGCATAGGGTAAAATTTGGGCAGACAAAAGGGTTTTATAAAATATTTCATCCGCGAACTAAGTCCCATTTCCACCATTTTTGAGTATACTTGAGAGCTTTTGACGAAGTTTAAAGAGGGTTTTGACTGAGAATTGATTAGAGGTGAGTCCCATGGCTTAGAAACATCATTTTATTGAAGAATCAACCCCTAAATTCATGGAAATTTGAGAAAATTGGAAGAACTAGGGCTTGACTTTTGAAATGAAAATTTGGGATTTGGGGGAGAATTTGATCTCTAATTTTGGTAAATTTGATATGTATAAACTCGTGGCGAGATGAGGAATCTGGTAATGTAAATTTTGTAATTTTCCGAGAAGTGGGCCCGGGGCTCGGGCTTTGCCAACTTCGTGATTTTTGATAATTTTCGAGTCTTTTCGATTGGGTTATGTTCCCTTAGCCTATTGTAATGTATTCCTTGTGGTTTTGACTAGATTCTACGCACGAGGAGGTTGATTTGCGAGGCAAAGGCAAGGCGAGTTAGGATTTCGGCCGGCTTGAGGTGAGTAATGGTTATAAATGATGTTTTGAGGGTTTGAAACCCCGGATTTGCACTATGTGGTGCTATGTTGAGATGAGACACACATTGTATGATGAGCGTGGGATTTGTTACTGCTGGGGATTCGGACTCGGTCCATCCCAATTGATGACTCTACTGTATATTTGGCTTAGACTTAATGAATATCATTATATTCTAGGCTAGTTGCCATGTTTCTGGCCTTGTGTCGATCTGTAGAACCCTTAGGGGGTATTTTGTACTAGATGACCTCACTTTACTTTTCGATATCATACCCTCAATCATGTCGTTAACAGTTAAACATAATATGAATCGGCTTTAGAAATTGGTAATCCAAATAAGAAATACCTGGGGTTGGAAACACTGTCGTAGCTGAGTGGGCCCGAGAGGCCAAGCCAATACTGACTAAGAGGAGTCAAGGACGCATAGTGAGGGTATTTGATATATACCGGATCGGGCTGCACGCCGCAGCAGTATATATACATATATGGATCGAACTGTACGCCGTAGTAGTATATTATATGGATCGGACTGCACGCCGCAGTAGTATATTATATGGATCGAACTGCATGCCGTAGTGATATATTATATGGATCGGACTTCACGCAGCAGTATGTACAGTGCTTGGGCTGTAGGATCCCCTTCGGAGTCTGCACACCCCTAGTGAGCATAGTCGACTATTATTATTGGATCGGGTTGCACACTGCAGCAGTTTATATATATATATATATATATATATATGGATCGGTCTGCACGCCGCCGCGGTATAATTAAATTACCGAACGTTTAGAAGAGTAAATGAGTTGTGTACTGGTTTGAGGGATATTCACCTGTTTTCTTCATTTAGCTGCTGTTTAATGCACTTACTGTATTTATATAGAACTGTGTAGTGTTTTTACCAGTTTTCTTATCTTCAATCATTATTTATTGCTATTACTCACTGATTTGGAGTACTCACTTTACTCCCTGCACCATGTGTGCAGATACAGGTATCCCGGAGACATAGTTGAGTTGTTTTGCTGCTGTCCATACTATCACTAGAGTTATTGAGGTAGTTGCATGGTGTCCGCAGGACCCTATTACTCCCTTTTTCCCATTTATTTTCGCATTCTAGACTTTCATATGTATAGGCTGCTACTCAGTTGTATTTAGAGGCCCTAGACTCGTGACACCAGATCTTTTGGGAGTTGTATTGGTATTTTTATGGTATTCCCGCACTGTTTAACTATTATCATGGATTTAAATCATGTTAAATTGGTAATTTAACTCTATTAATTGGTAATGAGCTTCGTACGAGGGTTGAGAGTGTTGTAATGGTCGGGCTTGATTAGCATTATGTTGGGCGCCATCACGACCGGGATTGGGGTCGTGACAAGTTGGTATCAGAGCCTAGGTTACTAGGTCTCGCGAGTCATGGTCCGGTTTAGTAGAGTCTCACGGATCGGTACAGAGACGCCTGTACTTATCCTCGGGAGGCTGCAGAACCATTAAGAAAAATTCCACATTCTTGAAATTCTTGTCGTGCGAACTTGTTGATCCGAATACTAAACTTCTCTTTATTCTATTCTCTCATAGATGGTGAGGACACGAGCTACCAGACGTGGCGGACTACCACCAGTACCACCTACGGAGGCTACTAGAGGCTGTGGACACTGTCGTGGTCGTGGTCGTGGTAGGGGCAGAACAGTAGGGGCAGCGCATGTGGATCCTTTAGTTGCCCCAGCTTAGGATCAGACTCCAGTAGCAGCAGTTCAGGCACCAGCTGTGCCCATTGTGATTCCGGGTCTCCAGGAGCCATTGGCCCAGATATTGACAGTTTGTACGAGTCTGGCTCAGGTGGTTTCAGCTACCACAGCAGCAGCAACTACTTCACAGGCTGGAGGAGGCAATCAGACCCCCGTTGCTCGCACACTTGAGCAGGGATTACAAGGATTACAGACTCCAGAGGCACCCCTAGCTCAGCCAGTGGTACCAGTTTAGGAGTACAGGGTTCCAGTTATGCCCGAGGACAAGCAGAGTCGCCTTGAGAGGTTTGGTAGACTCCAGCCTCCGACATTTAGTGGAGCTTAGGGCGAGGATGACCAGGGGTTTCTCGATAGATGTTAGCGGATGCTTCGCGCAACGGGGAATCTTGAGTCAAGCGGTGTGTCTTTTACTATATTTCAGTTTACTGGAGCGGCCTTCACATGGTGGGAGGCGTATGAGCGGCATAGGCCGGTTGGTGCAACACCTTTGACTTGGCAGTAGTTCTCCACTCTCTTCCTGGAGAATTATGTACTGCAGTCCCGCAGAAAGAAGCTACGCAGACAGTTTGAGGGACTAAAGCAGGGAGAGATATCAGTGACACAACATGAGATGAGATTTTTTGAGTTGTCTCGGTATGCAGCTTGGTTGGTCCCGATGGACCGTGAGCGTATCCGGAGGTTTGTTGATGGTCTCCACTACCTTCTTCGTATTTTGATGACTAAAGAGAGAGTGTTTGGTGCTACTTTTGAGGAGGTGGTGGATATATCTCGAGATATTGAGTCAGTTCGCCGCCAGGATCATGATGAGTGGGAGGCCAAGAGGCCTCGAGGTTATGGTAGTCACAGTGGCACTCCTTCGAGGGGCCAGTTTCAGCAGGGCCGGAGACGTTCTTTCAGGCCCGCTCAGTCAGCTATACCTAAGTATCATGGTGGATTTTCTGGTCGTAGTTATCAGGGCTCTCAGCAGAGTCAACCATCTCTCAGCGCTCTTCCAGCACAGAGTTCATCTCATGCTCCATCTGTTCAGGGTTCTTACAGGCTGAGTGCATCAGCTAGCCACTCTGGCGCGAGGGGTTTCCTTCAGTCCCAGTTCCCAGCACCCGGGAGTTTCTATGAGTGTGGTGAGTTCGGGCATATGCGGAGGGAGTGTCCTTGCCGTGCTGCTAGCTCATCTCAGCAGAGGGGTCAACCCTCATCTTCTGGCCCAATTTCTTCAACACCCGCCCCGCCAGCTAGGGGTGAGGGTCAGGCAGTCAGGGGTCACCCCAGAGGGGGAGGCCGATCGGGCGGTGGTCGGGCTTGCTTCTATGCTCTTCATGGCAGGTTAGATGCTATTGCTTCGAATGCTGTTATCACAGTTATTATTTCAGTCTGCCACAGGGATGCCTCAGTCTTATTTGATCCCGGTTCCACCTATTCCTATATGTCTTCTTATTTTGCTCATCATTTGGGTATGACCCGGGGGTGTCTTGCTTCACCTGTTCATGTATCTACGCCGTGGGCGATACTATTATTGTAGACCATGTATATCGATCGTGTTTAGTGACTATTGGGGGTCTGGAGACCCGAGTTGATCTATTGCTATTGAGCATGGTGGATTTTGATATTATTCTGGGCATGGACTGGTTATCTCCGTGTCATGCTATTCTGGCCTATCATGCTAAGACGGTCAGTTTGGCTATACTGGGTGTTCCGAGGATCGAGTGGCGTGGCGTGACTGACTATGTGCCTAGCAGGGTGATTTCCTTCCTAAAGGCCCAATGTGTGGTTGGGAATGGTTGCTATCATATTTGGCTTTTGTGAGGGATATTGGAGCTGAGACTCCTAGCATTGATTCGGTCCCAGTTGTGAGGGAGTTTCCTGATGTGTTTCTGGCAAACCTGCCGAGCATGCCACCGGACAAAGACATTGATTTTGGTATTGATCTAGTGCCGGGCACTCAGCCCATTTCCATTCCTCCATATCGAATGGCACCTGCAAAGTTGAAAGAATTGAAAGATCAGCTTCAGGAACTCCTAGATAAAGGGTTTATTCAGACTAGTGTGTCACCGTGGGGTGGACCGGTTCTATTTGTGAAAAAGAAGGATGGCACAATGAGAATGTGCATTGACTACAGACAATTGAACAAAGTGACAGTCAAGAACAAGTATCCCCTGCCTCGTATTGATGATTTATTTGACCAGCTTCAGGGGGCAAGGGTATTCTCCAAGATTGATCTCTGTTTAAGCTATCACCAGTTGAAGATCAAGGATTCAGATACTATGAAGACTGCTCTCAGGATTAGATATGGGCACTATGAGTTTCTTGTTATGTCCTTTGGGCTGACCAATGCCCCAGTCGCGTTCATACATTTGATGAATAGTGTATTTCGGCCATATCTGGATTCATTCGTAATTATTTTTATTGATGATATATTGGTGTACTCGCATAGCCAGGAGGAGCACACTCAGCATTTGCGAGTGGTATTACAGAGATTGAGGGAGGAGAAGCTTTATGCAACGTTCTCCAAGTGTGAGTTTTGGCTTGGGTTAGTGGCTTTCTTAGGACACGTGGTGTCTAGAGACGGTATTCAGGTCGACCGAAGAAGATAGGGGCGATGCAATGTTGGCCTAGACCGACCTTAGCCACAGAGATTCGTAGTTTCCTTGGGTTGGCATGGTATTATTGCCGGTTTGTTCAGGGATTTTCCTCTATTGCACCGCCATTGACCAAGTTAACTCAGAAGGGTGATCCATTTGTGTGGTCGGATGAGTGCGAGGAGATCTTTCAGAAGTTCAAGATAGCTTTGACCACGGCTCCAGTGTTGGTATTGCCATCAGCTTTAGGTTCTTACACTGTATATTGTGATGCTTCGAGAGTTGGGATATGATGTGTGTTGATGCAGGAGGGTAGAGTTATTGCATATGTTTCTCGTCAGTTGAAGCCCCACGAGAAGAACTACCTTGTACATGATTTGGAGTTGGCTTCTATAGTTCATGCTTTGAAGATTTGGAGGCACTACTTGTATGGAGTATCCTGTGAGGTATTCACCGATCATCGCAGTCTTCAACATCTATTCAAGCAAAAAGATCTTAATTTGAGGCAGCAGAGGTGGCTAGAGTTACTCATGGACTATGATATTACCAATTCGTATCGCCCGGGGAAGGCCAATATGGTGGCCGATGCTTTGAGCCGGAAGGCGGTTAGTATGGGTAGTTTGGTATACATTCCAGTTAGGGAGAGGCCCTTCGCGGTTGATGTTCAGGCTTTGGCCAATCGGATGGTGAGATTAGACATTTTAGAGCCTAGTCGAGTGTTGGCTTGTGTTATTTCTCTGTCTTCCTTGTATGACCGCATCAGAGAGCACCAGTATGATGATCCACATTTGCTTGTCCTTAAGGTTAGGGTTCAGCATGATGATGCCAGGGATGTGACCATTAATAGCGATGGCGTGTTGAGGATGCAGGGTCGGATTTGTGTGCCCAATATGGATGGGCTTCGGGATTTGATATTGGAGGAGGCCCACAACTCGCGGTATTCTATCCAACCCGGTGCCGTGAAGATGTATCAGGATTTGAGGCAACACTACCTGTGGAGAAGGATGAAGAAAGATATAGTGGGGTTTGTAGCTCGGTGTCTCAACTGTCAGCAGGTTAAGTACGAGCATCAGAGACCGGGCGATGTACTTCAGCGGATGATTATTCTCGAGTAGAAGTTGGAGAGGATTACCATGGATTTTGTAAGTGGTCTCCCTTGGACTTTGAAGAAGTTCGATTTGATTCGGGTGATTGTGGATCGGCTAACCAAGTCCGTGCACTTTATTCCAGTATGTACTACTTATTCTTCGGAGCGGCTTCTTTATCCGGGAGATTGTCCGATTGCATGGGGTTCCAGTGTCTACTATCTCAGATAGGGGTACTCAGTTCACTTCTCAGTTCTGGAGGACATTTCAGCGGGAGTTGGGTACACAGGTAGAGTTGAGCACAACATTTCATCTTTAGACGGACGGGCAGTCCGAGCGCACTATTCAGATATTGGAGGATATGTTGTGTACCTATGTTATTGATTTTGGGGGTTTGGGATGAGTTTTTGCCGCTTATAGAGTTTTCCTAAAACAACAACTATCAGTCGAGCATTCATATGGCTCCATATGAGGCATTGTATGGGAGGCGGTGTAGATCTCTAGTTGGATGGTTCGAGCCCGGAGAGGCTGGGTTATTGGGGACAGAAATGGTTCAGGATGCCTTAGAGAAGGTGAAGCTGATTAAGGAGAGGCTTTGTGTGGACCGGAAGTTTTGGGATGTGTCCTATATGGTAGGTAAGAAGGTTTTGCTGAAGGTTTCACCCATGAAGGGTGTTATGCGGTTTGGGAAGAAAGGGAAGCTGAGTCCATGTTTCATTGGGCCTTTTGAGGTACTTAGGAGGATTGGGGATGTGGCTTATGAGCTTACTTTGCCACCCAGCTTGTCGAGCGTGCATCCACTATTTCATGTATCTATGCTCCCGAAGTATGTTGGGGACCCGTCTCATGTATTGGACTTCAGCACTGTTCAGTTGGATGATGATTTGACCTATGATGTGGGGCCAATGGCTATTTTGGGTCGTCAGGTTCGAAAGTTGAGATCAAAGGATATAGCTTCAGTAAAGGTAAAGTTGAGAGGTCGGCCCGTGGATGAGGCTACTTGGGAGACCGAGCGGGAGATGCGGAGTAGATATCCTCACTTGTTTGAGACTCTAGGTATGTTTCTTGACCCGCTAGAGGACGAGCGTTTGTTTTAGTTGGGGAGAATGTGACGACCCGACCCGTCATCACATGAGTTACCAGCCCATTTACCTCATTTTATGTTTCTCTATGCTTTATTATCAGTATTTGAGGTGGTCGAGTCGAATTGGATTGGTTTTAGATGGAAATGAGACACTTGTCTCTTTAAGGAAAGCTTGTTTTGGAAAAGTCAACTGGATGTTGACTATTGAGTTAGAGGGCTCGGATGTGATTTTCGATGATTCATTTAGCTTTGGGGGATGATTTGTGACTTAGGAGTGCGATCGGAATTGATTTTGGAGGTCCGGTGTAGAATTAGGCTTGAATTGGCGAAGTCAGTATTTTGGCGAATTCCGGTTGGTAGATGAGATTTTTATCTGGGGTCAGAATGGAATTCCGAGAGTTGTAGTAGCTTTGTAGGTGATTTTGGATGTGTGAAAAAATTTAGGTCATTTGGAGGTGTTTTGGTCGGGTTTTTTATCAAACGCGTATTTCGGAAGTTTTTAAGAAACTTAGGCTTGAATCTGATGTGATTTAATGGTTTTAGCATTGTTTGATGTATTTTGATGATTGGAACAAGTTTGAATGATGTTTTAGGATGTGTTGGTGCTTTTGGTTGAAGTCCCGGGGGCCTCTAGGTGATTTCGGATGGTCAATCGAACCAATTTTGGTGCTTGAAAGTTGCAGAAAATAAGTTGGTATGTCGTAGACATTTTGTTCTTTGTGATCGCAGGAGTGCTATTACGATCGCATAGAAGATTTTACGGAGGCTAGTATGATTGTTCAATATGATCGCAGAGAAGGGCATGTGATCGCACAGGTTGAGAAAATTGTTTATTGCAATCGCATAAGGTGCATTGCGATCGCATAGTGTTAAATGGACCTGGGGTCCTGAGGGGTATTTGTTCAATGTGATCGCATAGAGGTGGTTGCGTTCGCATAGGTCTGGTTTGTTAAGCAGTGCGATCGCATAGTGATGGTTGCATTCGCATAGGCCATTTTTGGAGGCCTGGGGAAGTTGTGTTATGCGATCGCAGAGGCTTGGATGCGATCACATAGGGTAAAATCTGGCAGACAGAAGGGTTTTATAAAACATTTCATCCACGAACCAAGTCCCATTTCCACCATTGTTGAGTATCCTTGGGAGCTTTTGACGAAGTTTAAAGAGGGGTTTGACTGAGAATCGATTGGAGGTGAGTCCTATGGCTTAGAAACATCATTTTATTGAAGAATCAACCCCTAAATTCATGGAAATTTGAAAAAATTGGAAGAACTAGGGCTTGACTTTTGAAATAAAAATTTGGGATTTAGGGGAGAATTTGAGCTCGGATTTTGGTAAATTTGAAATGTATAGACTCATGGCGAGACGAGGAATCCGGTGATGTGAATTTTGTAATTTTTTGAGAAGTGGGAGCGGGGCTCGGGATTTGCCAACTTCATGATTTTTGATAATTTTCGAGTCTTTTCAATTGGGTTATGTTCCCTTAGCCTATTGTAATGTATTCCTTGTGGTTTGGACCAGATTCTATGCATACGGAGGTTGATTTGCGAGGCAAGGGCAAGGCGAGCTAGGATTTAGGCCGGCTTGAGGTGAGGAATGGTTATAAATGATGTTCTAAGGGTTTGAAACCCCAGATTTGCACTACGTAGTGCTATGTTGAGATGAGACACACGTTGTATGATGAGCATGGGGTTTGTTACTGTTGGGGATTCGGACTCGGTCCATCCCGATTGATGACTCTACTCTATTTTTGGTTGAGACTTAATGAATCTCATTATATTCTGGGCTAGTTGCCATATTTGGGGCCTTGTGCCAATTTGTAGAACCCTTAGGGGGTATTTTGTACCAGTTGACCTCACTTTACTTGTCAAAATCATACCCTCAGTCATGTCCTTAACTGTTAAACATAATATGAACCGGCTTTAGAAATTGGTAATCCAAATAAGAAATACCTGGGCTTGGAAACCCTGTCGTAGCTGAGTGGGCCTGAGAGGCCAAGTCAATACTGACTGAGAGGGGTCAAGGACCCATAGTGAGGGTATTTGATCTATACCGGATCGGGTTGCACGCCGCAGCAGTATATATACATATATGGATCGGACTGCATGCCGCAGTAGTATATTAAATGGATCGGATTGCACGCCACAGTAGTATATTATATGGATCGAACTGCACGCCGCAGTGATATATTATATGGATCGGACTTTACGCCGCAGTATGTACAGCGCTTGGGCTGTAGGATCCCCTCCGGAGTCTGCACACCCCCAGTGAGCGTAGTCGACTATTATTATTGGATCGGGCTGCACACCATATATATATATATATATATATATATATATATATATATATATATATATATATATATATATGTGTGTGTGTGTGTGTGTGTGTATGTGTGTGTGTGTATGTGTGTGTGTGTGTATCAGGCTGCACGCCGCAACAATATACTATACGGATCGGGCTGCACGACGCAGCGGTATAATTAAATTACCGGATATTGAGAAGAGTAAATGAGTTATGTACTGGTTTGAGGGATATTTACCTGTTTTCTTCATTTAGCTGCTGTTTAATGAACTTACTATATTTATATAGAACTGCGTAGTGTTTTTATGAGTTTTCTTATCTTCAGTCGTTATTTATTGCTATTACTCACTGAGTAGGAGTACTCACTTTACTCCCTGCACTATGTGTGCAGATACAGGTATCCCGGAGTCATAGTTGAGTTGTTTTGTTGTTGTACAGGCTATCACCGGAGTTATCAAGGTAGCTGCATAGCGTCCGCAGGACCCGATTTCTCCCCTTATCCAATTTATTTCCGCATTCTAGACTTTCATATGTATTGGCTGCCACTCAGTTGTATTTAGAGGCTCTAGACTCGTTACACCAGATCTTTTGGGAGTTGTATTGGTATTTTTATGGTATTCCGGCACTGTTTAACTATTATCACGGATTGAAATCATGTTAAATTGGTAATTTAACTCTATTAATTGGTAATGAGCTTCGTACGAGGGTTGAGAGTGTTGTAATGGTCGTGCTTGCCTAGCATTGTGTTGGGCGCCATCACGACCGGGATTGGGGTCGTGACAATAGCTGAGAGAGATAATTACCTGACTTTGAAAAATTCGGTATAAAAAAAATTGCCGAAACTCTTTCAAAATTACAAAAAAAAAGAAGAAAAGAATTTGGTTTCAAAAGTTTCATGTCTTTTTTCTATTTTGTTATGTCAAAAATGCGATGCCCGAACTAGGCGGGTCTGATTCTCACCGAATATGAGATATGTAGGCAAACCTCATCGATTCCGGCCCCAATTTTTAAAAATCCAAAAATATTTCCTTTAGTTCCTTCTTTAGGAATCTTTCCTTAGAATTTCAAAAAAAAAAAAAGAAGAAGTTCTCTAAACTCAAAAATAGTTCCTTCTTTCTCAAGTCTTTCATATGGAAAAAGAAATAGAAAGTAAAATCAAAACGAATAAAAATTTGGAATGCGGACTTCCTTTATTTTGAAGTGTTTTTCAAAAATTAAAAAAAAACCAAAAAAAAAGAAGAAGAACAAAAAAAAAGGAAATGTTTTTTTCCTTCTTTAAAATTATTTCTTTCGTAAATGTCAACAAAAAAAATTAAAGTCCAAAAGTATATTTTTCTCTTTAGAAGTACTTTTGTAAATAAATAAAAAGCTCAGAAATTCAAAGTATTTTCTTAAAAGTCCCTCTTTCGAAAATTAAGAGGCAACATCCAAAATTTAAAAAAATATATTTTTCTTTCTTCTTTAGAAAAAGAGAAACAAATAAAAATTCAAACAAAAATATTTTCCTTTCTTCTTTAGGAAAAGAGAAAATATTTTCCTTTTACTTTGAAATTCTCAAAGTTCAAATCAGAAGAAAATAAATTTTTAGAAGTCTTCCTTTCAAAAAATAAAAAATCAAAATCCGAAAAGAAAAAATATTTCCTTTCTTCCTTTAAAGCATTTTTTTCAAAAATTAAAATAAAACAATAAAAAAAATCAAAATCAAATCAAGAAAATATTTTTCTTATACTTAAAGTTTTCATGGTCTGAGTTTTAGAAAAGTAAACGAACAAAAAAAAAGTTAGTTTATTTACTCCATTCTCAATCTTCCCGGACTACGCAAGATCTGATTAATGCGGGGTCATGATACGTAGGAAATCCCCATCAGATTCGATCATAGCCATAAAATTAGTTGAATGAAAAAATAAACTGAAACAAAAAAGAAAGAAAATAAAAAAAGAGTGACAAAAACAAAACAAAAAAAGAAAAGACAGTGCAAAAATAAAAAAGCGGCAGAAATAAATAAAAAAATCAAGAATGATTAAAGAGAGGCAAAAAATAAAAGAAAAGAGGCACATACTGAGAGAGTTAAATAAGGCCGAGATGAAACATGCAACCGTTCAAATACATGGTAAAAACATTTAACTGTTTAGGTGCATTGCATCCAAACGTGCGATTTCATATCTGTTAAGCGTCTCAAAACTAACAAGGTTGTTGCGTGTGCAAAATAGCCAGGTTTTGGTGATTGGTTTTGTTGGTAGTCCAGCCTCCCCTCCTTCACAAGATCCAGTGGCACAAATGGCCTCTGCAAGTAATCTACCAGTCATCGGTCCTGAGGATAGCCCGACATCGGCTATTCTGCAGCTAGAATCAGCAGCTGCTGAACAGAATAAGATATTGCGTCTCCACGTATTGGAAATATGGGACGCCTGGTCTAATGGTAGGGAACCGCCAAGTGCAATCCTCGGGTTCCCTGAGTTGATTCCCAGTTCAGGTAAGGTTACCAACGCCCCTGTGCCCAACCCGCTCACCCCGTGCAGCCACCCTCCAATGCTGTCCAATGTTCCCGGCATGCCTTCTGAGGTTTGCCCCAGGCGCCAGTTTCCAGGGAATCTCTAATATTGTTCTTTGCAGCACCAGTCTGCAACAGAACATAACCAATTTTACCACGGTCGAATGTTGAGCCTCCAATGTTCACCTTTCACAGTCCACAACTTCAATCAGAAATAACATATGTGACCCCGTACTCTTTAACTCAACCTCCGTAATATGATTTCTCGAGGAAGCAAGAAAAGGTTGTTAAAAACCTGGACAAGAGGAAATGCCTCGGAATATGAAGAGCCTAGAACAAAACCTGAAAAACATACAGGGTCTGAATGGCCAAAAGAGTGTCTCATACTCTGACCTCTGTATGTTTCCCCATGTCCATTTGTCAGTTGGCTTCAAGATGCCAAATTTTGAAAAGTACGACGGGCACGGAGACCCGATCGCTCATCTGAAACAATATTGTAACCAATTAAGGGGTGCTGGCAGAAAAAAGGAGCTGCTAATGGCCTATTTTAGGGAAAGCCTCATCGGAATCGCTTATGAGTGGTATACAGATCAAGAAATTACTCATTGTCATGTGTGGGACAACATGGCTCGAGATTTTGTCCACCAGTTCCAATATAATGTGGACATTGCTCTCAACAAAAACTCCTTGTCCAATTTGAAAAATAAAACCGCGGAAAGCTTCAACGAATATGCTGTCAAATGGAGTGAGCAAGATGCTAGGGTAAAGCCTGAAATGGACGAAACTGAAATGTTCACTGTCTTTCTACAGGCCCAAAAGGCTGACTAATTCCAGAACATGATGTCTGTTGTGGGTACGCCATTTGCTGAGGCAATCAAAATTGGGGAAATGGTTGCAAACGTTCTAAAACCGGGCCGAATCTTGAGTCATGCTGCTTTTAAAGCCACATCATTAGATGTTCAAAATGGTTCGGAGGGTTTGATGAATAGAAATGGGAGTGAGGAGGGAGCCAAGTTGGTTTCAAGCTCGAGGGGGCCCGCAAGTCATTCAGCCAGTCATATGTGCCTCCTATGGTCCCACCATACTATAATCCCCTTCAAAATGATGCTCATGTCATGGTACCGCCTCCCTATGCGGTGATGAGCGCGCAATCTTACACGTAACCACAACATCATACACAAAACCGAGCTCCACCTCCCAGAAATGCTCATCCTTACCAAACTCCATATAATCCTCAACGAAATGATCCCCAATACAATTCTCGCCCAAGAGAGTTTTTGAGAAAGAATCAGTTCACCCCTATTGGTGAATCATATTGAAGCTTGTTCCAAAAGCTAATCAGGCTAAATCTATTGCAGCCAGTGGCCCCGAACCGGCCAAACCCCGAGTCCCCCTTGCACCGAGCTGATGCTAGATATGAATACAACTCTGGAGCAGTAGATATAGTACAGAGGACTGTTGGACCCTCAAAAGGGCAGTTAAAGATTTGACTGAAGCTAAAATAATCATTTTTCGGGAAGAAGAAGCTCCTTATGTGATGAACAATCTGTTGCTTGCCCACAACATCGGGTCAATAGTTGAAATGATTTGTGAAGCTGAGGAATTTGATCCAGCACTGAAGGCCATTGCCGCCATTGCCAAAATAGAAGAAAAGCCAAAAAACGGTTGCCAAGACTGAAAGTTCCCCATCATACGGGAGTCTCGATAGCCAGTCTTGCTATCCTGTATGCGTCCGAATTTTCTCAAGGTGTGATCTGGATGTTTTACCTTATTGTCTTACTTTCTGATGTAAACTGTTCTATCTTCAAAAAATTGGAAAAAAGAAAAAGAAAAAAAATCAAAAAAAATCAAAAATCACAAATCAAATTAAATCAATATTTCATTGTCCTGGAACATCTCTTTTCTTAATCTTGTCATTTTTCTTATTCTCTTTTTAGTACTGTTAAATTTAGATTTCAATAACATGACATGCTTGTGGACTTCATGCCTAGATCCTAAAACGCTGTCAGAGCCCGAAATAATGAATCAAGAATTAGATTGCAATGAAGATAAGTTTATGATTGCAATGAAGATAAGTTTATGGAAATAAAACAAAGAGTTGGAACAATTGAAGGAAAATTGGTTCCCAAATCGGAAAGGTCCATACATTGCAACAGGAGTACTGCAAAAAAAGTGCGATGTACTTGGGATACATCGAAGGAAATGTCCCTGAAATAACTGTCAATGCAAATACCAGTCAAAAAAAGGTACTATGTTGGATCCACTATATAGAATTAATGTTCTCCGATCTGGATGAAGAGGGCTTTTATTCTCGCTACCCAAACACTACCAACCATTTGCAAACCCTTTTAGCCGGTTGCTCTTCTTTGATTACCCTCTTTGGAATTGAAAGTGTTACTAAAAAAATTGATTAAAAGAAAAGAAAAGAAAGATACAAAGATGAAAAAAGTAAAGAAAAAAAAAGATACAAAAAAAGAAGGGGGAGAAAGACAAAGAAAAAAAATCGAAAAAGAAAAAAAAAGAAAAAAAACAGAAAAGAAAAAGAAGTAGAAAAAAAAAGGAAAAAAAAGAGAAAACAAAACAAAAGAAATAAAAAAACAAAGTTCCCTGAACTACGTTCGACTTGATTTCGAAAGGATACGTAGGCAGCATCTCTCTAGGGTTCAGTCACACCAGAACAAAAATCCAAAGTCCCCAAAAACAGTGAAACTAGGGCAGATGTTATAATGGTTCGGCGATGGTTTCGCCCAAAAGGTTCCAAAGTTGTAACTCAATCCAAATCCTTTTACCCCAAAACCGTGTTCAAGTCCTTCTGATCAATCGACAAAGAGGTTCAAAATGGGAGGATATAGTTACTTGGATGTGATACAACAAAATGAGAGAGTCTTGTTAGTCAAAACTCACATTATAAGGCGATGGTGAGTAGATAAATGCGAGAGGTCAGCTCGTGAAAACCCGCAAAGGGCGCCCCTGATCGAAAAGAGGATCCTCACAGCCATCGGCACCGACACCGACAGAGTCCTGACAAGATTTCTTGATTTTGAGGCAAAAATTTTGATGAATTTCTGAGAGTCGGAACGTTTACACAGATCAGGCATCCAGTCCAAAAGGTATGTCATATTCATTGAAGTCCACATGTACTCCAAATAAGTCCTTCTTTCCTTTCCCCGAGAGGGACACTTCTTGTTTTAAACTCATTCTCCATTCCTTTGTTTGTTTTTCATTGAATCCCTTTCGGTCTAACACTATTCCGAAACTAAGACAAAGAAAGGATGGCAAGACTGATTTACAGGGTTCTCATTTGGCGCGAGCTAATGTGCAAAAAGGCACCCACCCTCGTCAGGGGCATACATCGATTGAACATGGTGGCCGATGCTCCGAAATCAAAACTCTTAGAAGGAGAAAATCAAGTTGAAGTCCCTATAAAGGCAAATGAAGTTGAAAAGGTTGATTCCCACGTGGCTAACCATCTCGGCAAAGGTTTGAAAAGCCAAGGTGCCCCAAATGCTCTGAAATTGAAGTTGGAACAAAGAATCCAGAAATGAAAGGCCTACGAAGGCGAAATAAGGTTGGAAAAAGATTAAGTCCCACGCAACTAGTCGTTGCAGCAAGTTTGAGGAGCCAAAAGTTCCCCAATGCTCCGAATGGTTAAAAACAAAAAAAGGAAAAAAGGAAAGAGAAAAAGGAAGTCAGAAAGGAAAGGCCTGCGAAGGAAAAATAAAGTCTAAAAGGTTGAGTTCCGCCGACCAACCGTCATGGCAAAGTCTGGACAAAAACCATATGTTCTCTAGGGCCCGAAATGAAATCGGTCCTCATAGAACAAATAGTTGCAGTTGAGATCTTCATCAAAGAAGCCGGGCCGAGATCGAGTGAATGAAATATTCAAGGCCACAAAACCAACCACCATTTCAAACAGACAAATTGTTCTTTGTTTGAAAAACAGGAAATAGGTGTAATTCAAACCAACCCTACAGGAAGCAGGTGCAACCAAAAAGAAACTGCACAAGGGCTAGAAACAGCTTTGCAACAACAATACAAAAAAAAGGGAAGTCCCTTCCTAAACACTTTCCCACATTCACTCATTCAATGAAATAAATAATTAAAAATAAAAGAACAAGAAGAGAAGAAAAATTCAAAAAAACATGGTAGCCTAGGGTCCAGAATCTCCAGTTATGATTTTTCCAACATAGGGTCTACACTCCCTAGTTGAGTTTATTTTAGACACAGGGTCTCCACTCCCTAGTCGCTTTTCCATCATAGGGTCTCCACTCCCTAGTTGAGTTTATTTTTAGGCATAGGGTCTCTATTTCCTGATCGCCTTTCCAACATAGGGTCTCCACTCCCTAGTTGAGTTTATTTTTAGACATAGGGTCTCAACTCCCTAGTCGCCTTTCCAACATATGGTCTCCACTCCATAGTTGATTTTATTTTGGACATAGGGTCTCCACTCCCTAGTCGCCTTTCCAACATAGGGTCTCCACTCCCTAGTTGTGTTTATTTTTAGACATAGGGTATCCACTCCCTAGTCGCTTTTCCCACATAGGGTCTCCACTCCCTAGTTGACTTTATTTTTATACATAGGGTCTCCACTCCCTAGTTGACTTTATTTTTTGACATAGGTCTCCACTCCGTAGTTGACTTTATTTTTAGACATAGGGTCTCTACTCCCTAGTCGCATTTCCAACATAGGGTCTTCACTCCCTAGTTGAGTTTATTTTAGACACAGGGTCTCCACTCCCTTGTCGCTTTTCCGACATAGGGTCTCCAATCCCTAGTTGATTTTATTTTTAGACATAGGGTCTCCACTCCCTTTTCGCCTTTCCAACATAGGGTCTCCAATCACTAGTTTACTTTATTTTTAGACATAGGGTCTCCACTCCCTAGTCGCCTTTCCAACATAGGGTCTCCACTCCCTAGTTGAGTTTATTTTAGACACAGGGTCTCCACTCCCTTTTCGCCTTTCCAACATAGGGTCTCCACTCCCTAGTCGCCTTTCCAACATAGGGTCTAAACTCCCTACTTGAGTTTATTTTTAGATATAGGGTCTCCACTCCCTAGTCGCCTTTCCAACATAGGGTCTAAACTCCCTACTTGAGTTTATTTTTAGATATAGGGTCTCCACTCCCTAGTCGCCTTTCCAACATAGGGTCTAAACTCCCTACTTGAGTTTATTTTTAGATATAGGGTCTCCACTCCCTAGTCGCCTTTCCAACATAGGGTCTAAACTCCCTACTTGAGTTTATTTTTAGATATAGGGTCTCCACTCCCTAGTCGCCTTTCCAACATAGGGTCTAAACTCCCTACTTGAGTTTATTTTTAGATATAGGGTCTCCACTCCCTAGTCGCCTTTCCAACATAGGGTCTCCACTCCCTAGTTGAGTTTATTTTAGACATAGAGTCTCCACTCCCTGGTCACTTTTCCAACATATGGTCTCCACTCCCTTGTTGACTTTAGTTTTAGACATACGGTCTCTACTCCCTAGTCGCCTTTCCAACATAGGGTCTACACTCCCTAGTTGAGTTTATTTTTAGATATAGGGTCTCCACTCCCTAGTCGCTTTTCCAACATAGGGTCTCCACTCCCTAGTTCACTTTATTTTTAGACATAGGTCTCCACTCCCTAGTCGCCTTTCCAATATAGGGTCTCCACTCCCTAGTTGATTTTATCTTTAGATATAGGGTATCCACTCCCTAGTCGCCTTTCCAACATAGGGTATCCACTCTTTAATTGAGTTTATTGTTAGACATAGGGTCTCCACTCCCTAGTCTCCTTTCCAACATATGGTCTCCACTCCCTAGTTGAGTTTATTTTAGACATAGGTTCTCCACTCCCTAGTAGCTTTTCCAACATAGGGTCTCCACTCCCTAGTTGATTTTATCTTATACACAGGGTCTCCACTCCCTAGTAGCTTTTCCAATATAGGGTCTCCACTCCCTAGTTGAAGTTATTTTAGACATAGGGTCTCCACTCCCTAGTCGCTTTTCCAACATAGGGTCTCCACTCCCTAATTGACTTTATTTTTTGATATAGGATATCCACTCCCTAGTCGCCTTTCCAACATAGGGTCTCCACTCCCTAGTTGAGTTTATTGTTAGACATAGGGTCTCCACTCCTTAGTCTCCTTTCAAACATATGGTCTCCACTCCCTAGTTGAGTTTATTTTAGACATAGGTTCTCCACTCCCTAGTCGCTTTTCCAACATAGGGTCTCCACTCCCTAGTTGATTTTATTTTTAGACATAGGGTCTCCACTCCCTAGCTGATTTTATTTTAGACATATGGTCTCCGCTCCCTAGTCATTTTTCCAACATAGGGTCTTCACTCTTTAGTTTAGTTTATTTTAGTCATAGGGTCTCCACTCCATAGTCTGATTTTCCAACATAGGTTCTCCACTCCCTAGTTGATTTTATCTTAGGCATAGGGTCTCCACTCCCTAGTCGCTTTTCCAACATAGGGTCTCAACTCCCTAGTTGACTTTATTTTAGACATAGTCCCTAGTTGATTTTAGTTTTGATATAGGGCTCCACTCCCTAATTTATTTTTCCCAAGGATACACAATCCTTATTTTATCGATTTCAAATAAAGCTATAGTTTAGATTTTATTACAATAACTCACAAAAATTTCCTAGTGAAAATTTTGTTCGTTTGTTCGCTTTGGTGCCTGAACAGGTTTTCACTTTGAGGCACAAGATTCGAGATAAACAAAAGAAGAAGTCTCAACCCAAATAAAAGAAAGGAAGAACAAGAAAAGAAATTGAACTCTAAGTGCAGCAGTGGGGAAAAGATGCAGATTGCCCAAGATATAATTGAAGTCACAAGTTTTACATGTCCCATCTTGATCCGAAAAGAAAAATGAACCAGCGGTTGCAGCTAACGAGCATCAACATTCAGATCAGAGTATGTAGGAAGAATCAGCCAAGACTCAAGATCAAGCTTTGGAAGATTATAGATAGGGATCTTGTAACTCGTAGTTAATAGGCTTAGCTAGTTTAGCTTTTTCATATTTCATTTTGGTGTAATACGCAGCTCAACAAGCAGAAACAGTAGAAACAGCAGTGAAATCACAGCTTCTCGGTAGTCCCAACTACCAAAACTTCCAGAACTACACTGACCTAATTCCTTTATAGCCAAGGATATGTAGGCAACATCTGATGCAAGGTTCGGTCAGGATTTTTCAAAAAAATGCTTCCAAATGGAGTTTCAAATGGGAAAAAATTCTCGTAATTGCTCACTTAATCTTTGCCCGAAAACTTTTTATTTTTCCGAGCAAAGAGGGGCAGCTGTGAGCACCTAATTTTTGCGCTACATAAAAACTACTCCTAAAAAAAGACCAAAAATAATTTTAATTAACTTTTTAGGAGTTTTTCTTTATTTATATTTTTGGAAAACCGCTAGGCAAGCGCCTAGGGCTAGTTTTTTATATATATAAAAGAAATGAAAATTTCCAACAGATAACTCCTTGCATCGGTAGCTGATCAGTAACATCCTACATTTTCATCTATTTCGTATTTCTTATATTTCTTATATTGCTGCTATTTTATTATTTTGTTTTATGTTGTGTATTTCATGTTATTTTTAGTATCAGTCTATTGATAGTACTAACTTATCGGCTCTTGCTGATATCTTGAGCCGAGAGTCTCCTGGAAACAGCCTCTCTGCCCCCCGGGTTAGGGGTAAGGTCTGCGTACATATTAACCTCCCCAGACCCCACTTGTGGGATTATACTGGGTTGTTGTTGTTGTTGTTATTGTTGTTGTATAAAAGAAATGAAAATACAACTATTAGGAAAAGTACAAATAAGGGGGACAATAGCACCGGTATTGTTACCCATATGCCTTGGCTATATAATCAATCCTCTGCGCCTCATACTGCCTTATGATGACAGCCTCATGTAGAGGATTCAAGGTGTAGCTGTCGGCAACATTTCACGAGGGCATATAATCTCATAGCCGTGTGGATTATTTCCAGAGGCATAGGACAAAGGCAACACAAATCGGGCTAAACCTTACCTTACGAATCCTATTAAGGCATAAAATAGCCTCACTAGCAAGCATGTAAAAAGAAAGAACTAGCTAAAACTAAATATTCAGTGATCATCACAGAGTTTATAACATACTCGGTGATGATATTACAAATGAGTATATTAATATAATGGTAGAATAAAATGAAGATGGAATTAAATTGTTGTCCCTTCTTGCCCAAACTTGTAAATTCTTCAATTTGTAATTCTTTGTCATCGCTGTCCCAATTCTTCAAAATGTCTTCAAAATTCATACTTTCTTCTTTGAACGATTGGACTTTGTGGATGTAGTTTGGATGACCTTTCTTTGTTTGGCAGCTCTCATTGGAAGTCGCCTTACGTTTGCATCTTCATTCACCCTGTCGTCCCCACTTTTATCCCTTGTACGAGTATTCTTACTTCTTCCACTATGCATTGGTGATAAGTCACCCTTTCTTGCTGCCTCTGCCCGGCATTGATTTATGACATCATCTTCCTCACCCTCTATATATGTGTCTCTGCCCATAACCACCAGATTTGGAGCTTTTCTTTATTTAGTTGCATTTCATGCATTTTTAATAATTTATTTTTAGTTTTTAGTCTTTAGAAATTAGTGTTTTTACTTAGTTTTAAGTTAATTAGTTGTTTTAATAAATAAAGAATTTTCATTTCTACAAAAAAAAAATAGTTTAATTTAGGTTTTTAATTAATTAAAGAAAAGATAAAGGGAAAAATAAATAGAAGAAAAATAGGAAAAAAATGTTTGGTCTTGTTTATTCAAAATTGGGTCAATCCTTAAATTGACCCAAATTAATTTACCCAAGTCCAATCCTTTAGCCCAAGCCCATTACTCTAACCTACCCAAACCCCTTACCATTTAATAAAACTTAGATATATAAGGAGAAGAGATCAGATTTTGGAGACCCCTTGAACAACGACGCTCCTTCTCTCTTGAACAAAAAACAACGTAGCTCCTCTCTTAAAAAAATAACAATGAAAACACACCAAAAAACAGACCTCTCCTTCAGCAGCACTGCGGCCCTTTCTACATCCTCGCCCTGTTATCTTCTTCGACACACACTGATGCAACACAAAAAGAACTTGGACTCTTTCTAAAAATTTCAGATCGAAAGAATTTCAAAAAAAAAAAATTTAAAGTTGTTTTTCCTACTTCCATTCTTCTTCTTTACACCTCCTGGATCTAAAAGTGTTGTTTGATTGTTAGAGTTACATATTTTATTGCTGGAACTGCTGGAAAATTCAGCTGGGTCTGGAATTCTACCTTTACTTGGCTTATTTATAGCATATCTATTGCTTCAACTAGGTAAGTTCAAAATTCCTATGTATTATGCTTTATTTGAATGACTAAAAATGGTTGAATCTATGTTTCGTTTCTGTAGATCTCTTCAATTCCTGAATTTCGGTCAACATTTTGAATAAACGGACCCGGACTCATGGTTTGACGGTCCTGGAGGGTCCGTAAAAAAATATGGGACTTGGGCGTATGCCCAGAATTAAATTTCGAGGTCCCAAGCGCGAGAAATGAATTTTTGAAGAAAATTATTTAACTAAAATTTTAAGAGTTTTTGGAAACTTACATGTGTTTGAATTTGATGGTATCGGGCCCGTATTTTGGTTCTTAAGCAGGGTACAGGTCTTATATGGTATTTAAGTTTTTCCTGCAAAATTTAGTATGAAACGGACTTCATATTACGTGAATCGGGCCATCGATAGTGAAATTTCACAACTTAAGAGTTCTTGGGATTCTTCTTTGAATTTGATGCTAAATTCATAGTTACTAATCTTATTTTGATGATTTCATCTCATGAGCAAGCCGTATGACATTTTTAGACTTGCGTGCATATTTGGTTTGGAGCCCCGATGGTTCGGGTAAGTTTGGGATAGGCCACAGTGTGAAATTGGACTTAGGAAAACTATTGTGTGTTGCAGGTCTATAGGATTCGCAATTGCGAAGCTTGGCTCACAAATGCGAGCTCGCATTTGTGAAGAAGCATCGCAATTTCGATGATGAGGTGGGGCAGGAAACCTTCGCATTTGTGAGGCTTATGTTGCAAATGGAACCTTAGCAGGCACCGTAATTGAGAACAGTGTTCTCATTCCCGATGAAAGCATAGATAGGCCATTCATCGCAATTGCAAAGCTTTGGCCACAATTGCGAGTTCGCATTTACAAACATATCATCGCAAATACGATATCTGTGCCATTGTAAATCATAACTTAGCCGAAAATTCTTCATTTTTCAAACTCCCTCAAGCCCTAAGCTCTCTTGGGCGATTTTCTAAAGAAACATTATTATCCAAACCAATTGTAAGTCATTTCTAACTCGTTTTCTTCAATCCATAACATCTTTTCACATGATTTCAATTCAAAATCAAGGGGTTTTATGAAGAAATTGGGTGTTTTGGGTAAAACTTAGGATTTTCAAATTTTGGGGATTTGAATCTCGATTTGAGGTCCGATTTTAAAACAAATTATATATTTGGATTCATGGGTGAATGGGCAATTGGGTCTTGGTTCGAACCTCGGGTTTTTACCATGTGCGCCCGTGGTTAATTTTTGACTTTTTGGGGAAATCATTAGAAAACCTATTTTCATGCATTAGAATTGATTCATTTAGCATTTATTGATATTGTTAAGTATATTGTGGCTAGATACAAGCAAATTGGTGGTGGAATCGAGAGGTAAAGCGGTAGTAGAGGCTTGATTGTGTTCGTGGCATTGAGGTAAGTGTTTAGTCTAACCTTAGCTTGAGGGATTAGGAGTGGTCTTATTTGATATATGTTAATTGATGAGTATGACGCATAGGTATGGTTAAAAGTATCTATACATTGGTGTCAAGCATGCAGTGAGTTTTATACTATGAATGGCGTGACTCCGTTATGTATTATCCATGCTTAATATGGTGTTATTAATGTTGAACTAGGCTTATGGAAATATTCTTGGTAATTGGACATTGTAAAGTATTGGCTCCAGTTGAGGTTTCATTTGTGAAGTTAATTGTTGGTATAGGTTTGGTTATAGCCGATTCCCTTGCCACGACGTATTTAATTCTTATTGTTAGTTCCCTTGACGGGATGTGATTATTCTTGTTGTTGGTTCCCTTGCCGGGCTATTGTTGTTTCCTTATTGTTCCCCTGACATGATTCTTTTGTGATTAGTGTTGATTTGTATATTTTGATCGGGTTTCACGCCGCAACAATGATATATGATTTGGATCGAGTTGCACGCCACAACAGTGATATATGATTTGGATTGGGTTGCATGTCGCAACAGTGATATATGATTAGGATCGGGTTATGCGCCGCAACAATAGAGAATAAAAGTGGTTATAGATTCATTACTGATTCCTTATTCTGGTTGGCGTAAAATTTAAGATGTTCTTTATGCTTTTCTCCTGAGATTATGTTGGTACTTGATATTCCCCACAACATGTTCCCTCTCCCCGCCTTTAATTTCTAGTTTCTATCGTCATTATTTGTTGTATATCATATAAATGCATAGGTTTATTTGGTAGTCTTGTCTGATCCTCGTCACTACTTCCCTTAGGTTAGGCTAGACACTTACCAGCACATGGGGTCGGTTGTGCTGATACTACACTCTGCACTGTGTGTAGATCTCGGTGCTACAGCTTTGGGACCACAGTGAGGTTGCTGGTTCCAGTCCATCAAGCGACCCGAGGTAGTCCTGTAGGCGTTCGCAGGCCTTGGCGTCTCCTTCTATCATTTCCTTTCTATTTTTACTTATTCAAAGACAGATTCGTGTATTTCTATTCAGACTTTATTTGTAGTTTCATAGATTGGTCCGTGACATTGTGACACTAGATTCTGGATAGAGTTGTACTTAGACTTCCACGGTCTGTATTAATCTAAACTATCGAATTTCGTCTTCCACATTATTTTTGTTATTATTATTTGTGTTGCCTTTGTTATTTGTTTTGAAATTGTTAAGGGATTAAAAATGAAAATGGTTAAATAATTAGAATAATTGGCTTGCCTAGCATTCACTAGTAGGCGCCTTCACGACTCCCGAGGGTAGGAAATCCGGGTCGTGACAGGTTGGTATCAGAGCTCTAGGTTGCTTAGGTCTCACAATTCACGGACAAGCTTTGTAGAGTCTGAGGGATCGGTATGGAGACGTCTATATTTATCCCCAGAAGCTACCGAGTTAGGAACAATTTTACTTCTATTCTTCTCTGTCGTGCAATTTGGTTTCTCAATGCTAATTGAACTTCTACTATGTTCTTTCGCAGATGGCGAGAACACGCGCTTCTTCATCCGTTGATCAGCAGTTCGAGACCCCAGTGGCAACATCTATGAGGGGCAGAGGCCGAGGCCGTGCTAGAGGTCGAGGCTGTGCTAGGGACTGAGGCAGGAGCAGAGCTCAGTCTATAGCAGCAGCACTAGCGGTCCCAGAGGGTTTCATTACTACCCCAGTACTCCAGGATGCTCTGGTCCATCCAGTTGGCCTTATGGAGAGTGTCACGTGGGCAGGCTTACTTTTTGTATCACCAACTGTCTCTCAGGATGGGAGGAGTGCAGACTCCTGCTATCCGTACTCCGGAGCAGATGGCTCCCTAGTTTGAGACTCCAGCAGCTCAGCCAGTTGGAGCAGTTCAGTCGGGTGTGTTAGCTCAGACCGGTGAGAGAGCATCTATGTATGTCGATGCTTTGTGGAGTTTGGATAGGTTTACCAAGCTGTTCACTGCTACTTATGGTGGTACATCTTTAGAGGATCCCCAGGATTACTTAGATAGCTGTCATGAGTTCTTCGGAACATGGGGATAGCATAGACTAATATGGTCGGCTTTGCTGCTTTTCACCTGTCAGGTTCTGCCAAGACTTGGTGGAGAGATTATTGCTTGGCTAGGCCAGCTGGGTCGCCTACCTTGACTTGGGATCAGTTCTCTCAGCTATTTCTAGAGAAGTTTCTTCCTATCACTCAGAGGGAGGACTATTGTAGGCAGTTTGAGCGTCTCCGGTAGTGTTCTATGACCGTCACTCAGTACGAGACCAGATTCCTTGCTTTGGCCTATCATGCTCTTATTATACTTCCCATCGAGAGAGAGAGAGGGTGAGGAGGTTCATTGAGGGACTCGCTCAGCCGATTCGATTGCAGATGGCTAAGGAGACTGGGAGCGAGATTTCTTTCCAGGATGTGGCCAATATGGCCAGGAGAGTGGAGATGGTTCTATCGTAGGGGAGTGGTCAGGGGTCTGACAAGAGGCTCCATCATTCAGGAAGATTCAGTGGTGCCGCATCTGGAGGCAGGGATTCTTTCAGTAGGGGCCATCCTCCTAGGCTATTCATTCAGCACTTCAGACTTCTTACGGTGATCTAGGTGGCTTGGTTCTTATGTGCAGTATTCTGATCAGCCATCCTATCGTGCACCAACAGCTCCTATCAGAGAACCTCCTCTTCAGAGCTATTCTCATGGTCAGCCAGCCCGCCAGGGTCAGTCTCAGTTTCCTCAACCACAACACTCAGGTGGATGCTTCGAATGCAGTGAGTATGGTCATATTCGGAGAGCTTGTCCGAGATTAGTGGGTGTTCAGTTGCAGCAGCACGGTACCCGTGCCATAGTTCAGCCACCAGGTGTTCTACCGCCTACTCATCCAGCTAGGGGTGGGGGTAGAGGTGCTAGAGGTGGACGTAGAGGTATTAGAGATAGAGGCCAGCCATCAGGAGGCCATCCCAAAGACGTAGCTCAGAGTGTTGGGGCCCAACCCCGATGTTATGCTCTACCTGGCAGACCAGAGGTGGAGGCCTCCGATGCACTTATCAGAGATACCGTTCTGGTTTGTAGTAAATATGCTTCAGTTCTATTTGTTCCAGGATATACATACTCCTATGTGTCATCTTATTTTGCACCGTATTTGGTCATTCCTAGTGATTCCTTGAGTGCTCCCGTATATGTGTCTACACCGGTGGGTGATTCTATTATTATAGATAATGTCCATCATTCCTGTATAGTTGTGATTGGGGGTCTTGAGACTCGAGTAGATTTGTTACTTTTGGATATAGTTGATTTTAATGGCATATTGGGGATGGACTAGTTATCACCTTACCACGCTATCTTGGACTGTCATTCCAAGACCGTGACCTTAGCCTTACCAGATTTACCTCTTCTAGAGTGGAGAGGGACTCCTGGTCATTCTACCCATAGGGTTATCTCATATATGAAGGCTCGGCGTATGGTTGACAAGGGATGTTTGGCCTATTTGACGTATGTTCGTGATTCTAGTGCTGAGGTTACTTCTATGGATTATGTGCCTATTGTTCACGAGTTTCCTGAGGTATTTCCTTTAGACCTGTTGGGCATGCCACCCGACATGGATATTGACTTCTACATTGATTTGGCTCCTGTCACTCAACCCATTTCTATTCTGCCGTATCGTATGGCCCCGCCTGAGTTGAAAGAATTAAAGGAGAAGTTTCAAGACTTGTTGGATAAGGGCTTTATTAGGCCTAGCGCCTCGCCTTGGGGTGCACCCGTGTTGTTTGTTAAGAAGAAGGACAGATCTATGAGGATGTGTATAGATTACCGGCAGTTGAACAAGGTCACAATCAAGAACAGATATCCATTACCAAGGATTGATGATTTGTTCGATTAGCTTTAGGGTGCCAAGGTGTTTTCTAAGATCGACTTGAGATCTGGCTACCATCAGTTTAGGATTAGGGCATCTGATGTCCCTAAGACAACTTTTCGCACTAGGTACGAGCATTATGAGTTCTTGGTGATGTCATTCGGGTTGACATCATTGACAAGGCAATGTTCATGGATTTAATGAATCGAGTGTTCAGCCATTATTTGGATTCCTTCATGATTGTCTTCATTGACAATATTTTGATCTATTCTCGCAGCTGGGAGGAGCACGAGCAACATTTTCGAGTTGTTCTTCAGACTCTGATGGATAGTCAATTGTACGCTAAGTTTTTGAAGTGCAAGTTTTGGTTGAGTTCAGTTGCATCTTGGGCCACGTTGTATCTGCAGAAGGTATCCAGGTGGATTTGAAGAAGACAGAGGCAACCAAGAACTGGCCTCGACCACATCAGCTACAGAGATCCGGAGTTTCTTGGGTTTGGCGGGTTATTATCGTCAGTTTGTGGAGGGGTTTTCATCTATTGCAGCCTTAATGACCAGGTTGACCCAGAATAGTGCCCAGTTCAGATGGTTGGACGAGTGTGAGGTGAGCCTTCAGAAGCTCAAGACAACTTTGACTACGGCGCCAGTGTTGGTTTTGCCCACAGATTCAGGGCCATATACAGTTTATTATGACGCATCTCGTATTGGACTTGGTGCGATTTTGATGTAGGATGGTAAGGTCATTGTTTATGCTTCAGAGCAATTAAAGATTCATGAGAAGAATTATCCAGTTCATTATTTGGAGTTAGCAGCCATTGTTTATGCGCTGAAGATATGGAGGCGCTATTAGTATGGCTTGTTTGTAGTATTTGTTCAGGTAGAAGGAAATAAATTTGAGGTAGAGGAGGTGGTTGGAGCTGTTAAAAGACTATGATATCACCATCTTGTATCATCTGAGGAAGGCCTATGTTGTGGCCAATGCTTTGAGTAAAAGGTTAGCCAGTGTGGGCAGTCTTGCGTATATTCCGGTCGGTGAGATACCGCTTGCTTTGGATGTTCAGGCTTTGGCCAATCAGTTTGTGAGGTTGGATGTCTCTAAGCCCAGTCGTGTGTTAGCTTGCACAGTCACTCGTTCTTCATTATCTGAGCGTATCAGATATTGGCAGTATGGTGATCCCTATTTGTATGTCCTTAGAGACACAGTGCGGCATGGAGGTTCCAAATAGGTTACAGTTGGAGATGATGGAGTCTTGATGATGCAGGGTCGCATTTGTGTGCCTAATGTGGATGGACTTCGTGAGTTGCTTCTAAATGAGGCCCATAGTTCCCGGTATTCTATTCATTCGGGCGCCGCTAAGATGTATCAGGATTTGCGGCAGCATTATTGGTGGAGAAGGATGAATAAGGACCTTGTTGCCTATGTAGCTTGGTGTTTGAGTTGTCACCAGGTAAAGTACGAGCATCAGAGACCTGGTGGTTTTTTCCAGAAGAATGAGATTCCTGAGTGGATGTGGTAGCGAATCACTATGGACTTCGTTGTTGGAATCCCACGGACTTAGAGGAAGTTTGATGCAGTATGGGTTATTGTTGATAGGCTGACCAAGTCAGCGCATTTCATTCCTATGGCAGTTTCCTATTCCTCGGAGCACTTGGCTGAGATCTTCATCTGGGAGACTATTCGTTATCATGGAGTTTCCTATCATTTCTGACCGGGGTACGTAGTTTACCTCGCATTTCTAGAGGATAGTTCAGCGTGAGTTAGGTACTTGGGTAGAGTTGATCATAACATTTCATCCTCAGACGGACGGGCAGTCCGAGTGTACTATTCAAATTTTGGAGGATATGCTCCGAGCATGTGTTATTGATTTTGGAGGTTCTTGGAATCAGTTCTTGCCATTAGCAGAATTTGCCTACAATAATAGCTACCAGTCGAGCGTTCATATGGCCCCCTTTGGGGCATTATATGGTAGGTAGTGTCGATCTCTGGTTGGGTGGTTTGAGCAGGGAGAGACTCGGTTGTTGGTTACAAATCTAGTTCAAGATTCCTTGGATAAGCTGAAGATCATTCAGGATAGACTTCGTACTACTCAGTCCATGCAGAAGAGTTATGCCGACCGCAAGGTTTGTGATGTAGCATTCATGGTCGGAGAGCGAGTGTTGCTCCAGGTGTCGCCCATGAAGGGCGTGATGAGATTTGGTAAGAAGGGCAAGTTAAGACCTAGATTCATTGGGTCGTTTGAAATTCTTGATCGAGTGGGAGAGATTTCTTACAAACTTGCATTTCCACCGAGTTTATCAGTCGTGCATCAAGTATCTCATGTGTCCATGCTTCGAAAGTATCATGATGATCCATCCCACGTGTTGGACTTTAGCACTGTCCAGTTGGACAAGGACTTGACCTATGAAGAGGAGACAATAGCTATTCTCGACCAGCAGGTTCATCAGTTGAGATCAAAGAAGTTGCCTTCAATGTGTGTTCAGTGGAGAGGTCAACCTGCCGAGGCAGCTACCTGGGAGTCCGAGTCTGATATACGAAGCCGATATCCCCATCTTTTCCCCGACTCAGGTACTTCTTTTCTGTGTCCATTTGAGGACGAATGGTTGTTTTAGAGGTGGAGGATGTGGTTCATCACATGATTTACAAGTAAATTCTATGTTCTGAGGCCTTAAAAACCTCCTTTTATCTCACCTCGATTTGCGTGCACGGTCCAGCCGTATATTCGGAATGATTTTATGTGAAAATTTTATAAAAATTCTAAATTGGCCTTTAAAATTAAATCTAAGTTGACTTTGGTCAGCATTTTAGATAAATGAACCCAGACTCGTTATTTGACGGTCCCAGAGGGTGTGTAGAAAAATATGGAACTTGGGCCTATGCTCGGAATTGTATTTCGAGGTCCCAAGCCCAAGAATGTATTTTTGAGAAAAATTGTTTAACTGAAATTTTAAGAGTTTTTGGAAACTTAAATGTGTTTGAATTTTATAGTATTGGGCCCATATTTTTGTTCCGGAACCCGGTACAGGTCCTATATGGTATTTAAGTTGCGCCTTCAAAATTTGGTAAGAAACGGACTTCATATGACGTGAATCGGACCCTTGGTAGTGAAATTTGAAACTTAAGAGTTCTTGGGATTTTTCTTTGATTTTGATGTTAAATTCATATATACTGATACTATTTTGATGATTTGATTGCATGAGCAAGTCCGTATGATGTTTTTAGACTTGCCTGCATGCTTGGTTTTGAGCCCTGAGGGCTCGGGTGAGTTTTGGATAGGCCACAGAGTGAAATTGGACTTAGGAAAACTATTGTGTGTTGCAGGTCTTCAAGCTTCGTAATTGCGAAGCCTGGCTCGCAAATGTGAGCTCGCATTTGCAAAAAAACATCACAATTGCGATGATGGGCTGGGGCAGTGAACCTTCGCATTTGCGAGGCTTATGTCGCAAATGTGACATTACCAAGCACCGCAATTTCGAACAGAGTTCGCATTCGCGAAGAAAGCAGAGATAGGCCATTCTTCGCAATTGCGAAGCTTTGGCCGCAATTGCGAGTTTGCATTTGCGAACATATCATCGTTAATGAGATATTTGCGCCTGTGTAAATCATAACTTAGCCGAAAATTCTTCATTTTTAAATATCCCTCAAGCCCTAAGCTCCCTTGGGAGATTTTCTAAAGAAACGTTATTCTCCAAACCAATTGTAAGTTATTTCTAACTCGTTTTCTTCAATCCATTACATCTTTTCACATGATTTCAATTCAAAATCAAGGGTTTCATGGGGGAAATTAGGTGTTTTGGGTAGAACTTAGAATTTTAAAATTTTGGGGATTTGGACATTGATTTGAGGTCCAATTTCAAAACAAATTATATATTTGGGTTTGTGGGTGAATGGGTAGTCGCATCTTGGTTCGAACCTCGGGTTTTGACCATGTGGGCCCGGGGTCAATTTTTGACTTTTTGGGGAAATCATTAGAAAACCTATTTCCATGCATTAGAATTGATTCATTTAGAATTTATTGATATCGCTAAGTATATTGTGGCTACATACAAGCGAATTGGTGGTGGAATCGAGAGGTAACGTGGTAGTAGAGGCTTGATTGTGTTTGTGGCATTGGGGTAAATGTTTGGTCTAACCTTAGCTTGAGGGATCAGGAGTTGTGTCTTATTTGCTATGTGATAATTAATGAGTACGACGTATAGGTGTGGTGACGAGTACCTATATATTGGTGTCAAGCATTTCCATGAGTCTTATACTATGAATGTCGTGACTCCGTTATATATTATCCATGCTTAATATGGTGTTATTAATGTTGAACTAGGCTTATGGAAGTATTCTTGGTAATTGAACATTGTAGAGTATTGGCTCCAGCTGAGGTTTCATTTGTGAAGTAAATTGTTGGTATAGGTTTGGTTATAGTTGATTCCCTTGCCAGGACGTATTTAATTCTTACTGTTAGTTCCCTTGCGGGGATGTGATTATTCTTTTTATTGGTTCCCTTGTTGGGCTATTGTTGTTTCCTTATTGTTCCCCTGCCGGATTCTTTTGTGATTAGCTTTGATTTGTATATTTTGATCGGGTTACACACAGCAACAATAATATATGGGATCGGGTTGCATGCCGCAACACTGATATATGATTTGGATCGGGTTGTACGCTACAACAGTGATATATAATTTGGATTGAGTTCCACGCCGCAACAGTGATATATAATTTGGATCGGGTTGCACGCCGCAATAGTGATATATGATTTAGATTGGGTTGCACGCCGCACTAGTGATATATGATTAGGTTATAGATTTATTACGTATTCCTTATTCTGGTTGGCGCGAAATTTAAGATGTCTTTATGCTTTTCTCATGAGATTTTGTTCGTACTTGATATTCCCCACAGCGTGTTCCCTCTCCCCACCTTTAATTGCTAGTTTATGTCATCATTATTTGTTGTATATCATATAACTGCACAGGTTTATTTTGGTAGTTGATGGAGGCCAACCTGCACAACTATTAAGTAGCGAGAGAGGTCGAAGCAGCTTTTACCCGATATAGGGTCGGGATCGAATTGCACAGAGAGCTAGATATTGGAGTTGGGTGTCTATCTAAAGTGGAGTTGTGTATTTGCTCCAAATTGCACTTCTATACATTTTTGGGTTTTAATTATGATTCTAATTCTATAAACTACCATGCTCAATTAAACTACTATAAGCTAGGATTAATCTATTGCAAGTTGTTCAAATGATTAAAGGGCACTAGGTAGTGACCTTCACCTAGGTGGTCAATTGACAGAATCTTGAGTCTAAAGCTAGATTGACACATTTTGGGGAGTATGATATAACCATTGCTCAATTCTACTCACTCTATACCTCTCGGTAGTTTGAGTGATTTTGCCCGAATTGACTTTCTCAAGACCAATTGGGTATGCAAATTTGCACAAGCAATTGAGGATCAAGTTGGGTATTACGATCTCTCAGTTTAACCCTTTAATTGGGGCTATCAATTCTCTTGAGTACGCCCAAATTCCTTGTTGGACTAATTCTAGAGACTTAGGCTCTCTTTCTCAAGAAGAGCAAAAGTCAACTAAACACAAACTAGTGTCTACAACCACTAATTTTGCAATTGAACATGGAATTAGCCCAAATATCAAACACCCATAGTCAATCAAGCTCTAAAATACAAGACCCATCAATTACCCACATTAGGGTTGAGCCACAACCCTAGATAATGGGTCTAGCTACTCATAATTAGAGAGAGAAACAAAGGAATGGATGAAGAAAAACTCAATTTAATTACTTGCTAAACTAAACTTGAAGACTCAATGTTGAAATGAAGCTAAAATTAATCAAAACAGCTAAAATATTCGAACCCACGAGTGCAGCCTTCAATACTTACTGTCACACCTCTTTTTTACGGCGCTTTACGTACTCCGGCGAAAGGGAACATGTATATATATAAGCGCAAAAAGA